>OZ035827.1:686280-733780 GCA_964034765.1 Knipowitschia caucasica | reverse complement strand
ATTAAAAACAGCTCAACCTCAGCTGACAGAGAACCTGACAGAGAACCTGACAGAGAACCTGACAGAGAACCTGACAGAGAACCTGACAGAGAACCTGACAGAGAACCTGTTGAGTTGGTGCTCTCACTATAATTATTATTATTATGAATGTTTAGGCCTGTATTTATGTTGAGAAGACTGTTTTATTTACATTTGAATAACTCTGTTTTCTTTTCCTGTTTACCAATGGGCGTGGTTAATAAATTGTCCAGCGCCGCAGCTGATGCCGGTTGTGCGTAATGGAATGAATGGAATGCAGTGTGTCCCGAGTTCTATTTCCTCCATATATCTGTCTCTTGTCTCTTTATCTGGGTTCACAACGCGAATCTGCTGCTGGATTACCTCTGCCAACAGGTTATGGGCCCAGAGTAACCCAGAGTAACCCAGAGTAACTGTGATATATTTTGTCCTTACTGGACTACGTTAGTTATGTGATGACGTAAGCACGTTGTTGTATTGTTGTACAATGTACAATGTGAGCTCTACGCTACCGCTCATTAAAAAGTTATTGTACATTCGCCTCATCCTTTGCACTTACCAAAAGATATAACAAAAGTGGCGACGAGGACGTCTGAACTTGCGGCGGTGCTGTTTGCCGAGTTTTCTGCGGGTTACGGAGCTCCAGGTGATAGACGGTGCCCATGCCCTCGGGACCGCGGAATGGTTCGCGGAGGGAGGTTCTGAACGAGCGCGAAGGAGAAAGGAGCGGCATAAAAGGTGAAGGGGATTTCGTGCTACGGACTGTGAAAGCTAAAGGAAGAGCACTACAGTCAAAATAAGTGACAAGCTGATTAACCAGGCGCTAATATGGCGGGAGTTATCGGCTCAGTCGGCCCCTTTGATGAAAGTGTGGAGCAGTGGAGCTCGTACACGGAGCGTTTTGGCTATTTTGTCGAAGCTAACGGGATTGAAGACGAAAAGAAAGTGGCTACATTTTTTAGTGTAATGGGCCCAAAGACATTTAACTTACTCCGTAACTTGGTACAACCGGCTACACCAGGCAGTAAAACATACAAAGAGATCGTGGACACGCTCACGGGCCATTTTTCACCCAAGCCCCTTATTATTGCGGAGAGGTTTCGTTTTCACAAGCGCAATCAAGAGGACGGGGAGTCTGTCATCGTGTTCGTAGCAGCCTTGAGGAGGTTAGCTGAACATTGTGAGTTTAAGGAGGTGTTAAACGACACGCTAAGGGACAGACTGGTACAGGCAGGGTACACAAAATTGCAAATAGTCAAAGCAATACACAAGGACCGTGTTTTCGGTGCGGTAAAACAGGGCATCTAGCATCCACCTGCTGGTGTAAAGAAATGGACTGTCGTCAATGTGGAACGAGCATGTCGAAACAAGAAAACATTTGAAAAAAGTAAGAAAAAGGACAAGAGAGACTATGATCAATTTAAAAAGAAAAGGCAAGTACACACGGTGAAATATGACCAAAGCTCTTCTTCAGAGGAAGACATGACAGTGAATACAATTCGCATAATGAGTGTGAATGAGGGCTCAGACTGCTACTGGGCCAAGGCCAACTTGGAAGGGTATCCAGTCAAAATGCAGATAGACACAGGCTCCAAGGCATCACTTGTGTCATATCAAATCTACAAGAAGTGCATGAAACATCTTCCTTTACATCCTTCTGACACTGTTTTCAAGGCATACACTGGGCACAAGGTGCAAATAAAAGGAATGACTGACATAACAGTTCAGTGCAACAACCAAACTGCCAAGTTACCAGTGTATGTCACCAAGGGAAACTTTGCACCCATCATGGGACGTGGGTGGTTAAAAACACTACATCTTGACTGGCAAGAAGTTAGACGGCTGTCTAATGGATCATCACAACTGAAAACCATCCTGGACCAAAATGAGGAGGTTTTTCGAGCAGGCAGCATGAAAAAGATTACTGTCAAACTGCACATCAAAGAAGGAAGCAAACCAGTGTTCTTGAAGGCCAGGACAGTGCCTTATGCCATACGTGAACAAGTGGAAAAAGATCTTGATGCTTTAGTTAAAAGTGGCGTTTTGGAACCGGTTACAACAAGTGAATGGGCCACTCCCATTGTGCCAGTACCCAAAAAGAATGGAGGTATACGCACGTGTGGAGATTTTAAAGTGACTGTAAATCCGGTGCTAAGTGCAGAGCAATACCCACTTCCTTTGATTGATGATTTGTTCGCAGGACTGAGTGGAGGTGAAAAGTTCAGTAAAATCGACCTAAATCAGGCGTACCTGCAAATGCATGTGGACAAGGAGTCACGTGATATGCTGACAATAAACACGCACAAAGGACTTTTCAGATACTGCAGATTACCTTTTGGCATTACGTCGGCTCCGTTATTGTTTCAGCGTGCCATGGATCAAATTCTCAGTGGTTTACAAGGCGTACAGTGCTATCTGGATGATATTCTCTGTACAGGAGCAAACGATGAAGAGCATCTTCGCAATTTGGATGCTACACTGCAAAGGCTAAGAGAGTATGGACTCAGACTTCGCAAGGAAAAATGTGAATTTCTGAAATCATCTGTGGAGTATCTTGGCCATGTCATCGATGCAAAAGGCTTGCACACGTCACCCTCTAAGATCGCAGCCATCGTTGACGCACCTCCACCTGAAAATGTGAGTCAGCTGAGATCTTTTCTAGGGCTGTTAAATTACTATGGAAGGTTCATACCAAACCTTGCATCGCTACTACAGCCGCTACACGAGCTGTTATGTCAAGAAAAGAAATGGAAATGGACTAATGACTGTCAGAAATCTTTTCAGAAACCTAAGCAATTAATGTTGTACTTAAGGAGTTACTACATGTGCATTTGGAAGTTATGCATGCTTATTGTAAAAAAAGAAAAAAAAAATGTTATTTGAGATAAACAAATCCTACTTCTAATGTAAGGGGGGAGGAGATGTGATATATTTTGTCCTTACTGGACTACGTTAGTTATGTGATGACGTAAGCACGTTGTTGTATTGTTGTACATATTGCTTCCTGCTTCTCGAGAGAGCAGTCGTGTCTCTCTGCTCTGCTCTGCTTTTGCTTCGCCTTTTAATCTCCTTGAATCATTTTATTTACATTTTTTGTTTCTCCTTTAATCATTTTATTTACAAAACGAGGATTACTCCTTCTACACACTTCAGCTTTGTGGAATTTATCAACTTTAGTCATGTCGGGACGAAAGAGACGGAGAAGCGTCTGCGGTGGCTGTTGTGCTTTGGAAAATCAGCTCAAATCTCTTCAAACACGGATATCTATTGTGGAAACAGAAATGGGACTAAACCCGACTCTTCCAATGAGTGAAAATGGGATGAATGGACAGACTGGAAATGTAAGTTATGACGTCATTTCTTTTCCCAAAATCAACAATGAGAATTATTGGAACAATTGTGGAGCTAAACCCAAAGTTGACAAAGCTAAGAATGACAATAGGAGTGAAATAAGGCCACAACTAAATGTTCTGAAGACTTCAAACCGCTTTTTACCCCTTTCTGAAACAACAAAGCCGCTAACAACTGCAGCGCCTCCACCAAGGACAAACTGTGTCCTTATCGGAGATGGTTCGGTGAAAAATGTAAACATGGAGTCCATGCTCACTGTCTCAGTTCACTCTGCAAAAGTTGCTGAGATAAGGTCTCTTCTGCCTAAAGTGTTATCTGAGAACAGTGGTGTGCGTACATTATTGATCCACACGGGGGCGGTAGATATCTATGAGAAGGCAAGCGAGAAGTTACGAATGGATTTAACGCTGTTACTGGATGACCTCAAGAAAATGGACATAAACATTTTTCTTAGTGGCCCACTTCCAAATATAGATGGAAAAATGGAGAAGTTTAGCCGTCTGTATCAGCTAAATACATTCCTACTCAATGAGTGTTCACGCAGAGGACTTGGCTTCATTGAAAACTTTAACCTGTTCTGGAATAGGCACGAGCTTTTTGAAGAAAAAGGTCCACATCTGAACAACTACGGAGTAAAAGTGTTGATGGATAACTTTGCATCTGCCCTAAGACCTCAGCCTGCGCAGCGCGTGCAGCCGTCGAAAGGGAGAAAGAAGAAGCAAAGGGCACAGACATCACGACCATCTCCACCGACTCCCGAGGTCTCTGCACCCCCACCGCCTCAAAAGAACTCCACACCTCCACGATTCAAGAAGAACTCAACACCTCCAAGGTTCCAAAAGAACTCAACACCTCCACGGCTCCGAAAGAGCTCAACGCCTCCACCCCCAGCATCATCAGCAGCTGCCACATCTTCATCAGCGCCATCAGCATATACAGCACCACCAGCAGCAGTGGATACAGCCGCAGCAGTGGCTGCTCCATCATCTTCAGCAGCAGCAGTGGCTGCTCCATCATCTTCAGCAGCAGCAGTGGCTGCTCCGTCATCTTCAGCAGCACCTTCCCCACCTACAGCTCCCGTGAAGCTTCCCCCATTACTCCAGGCTACAGTCAGGCCTGTACTGGGGGTTCCTCAACCACCTCTGTCTCCACCAAAGACTCCCTCATCACCTTCCATGGACCCGGCTTGGGTCCCCCCCGCTACATCCACTCCATCTAGGGAAAATGAGGACGACCTTTCCCTTTGTTTTCTATCCCCGCCTTCACTACTGGATTTACCGGAACACTCTGCAGGCATGATAAGATCGGCGATGAAGACTATTCCTCTCACACCCACTGTAGCCAGATCAAGAGTCCTATCTAACATTCAAAACTACTCCCCATACGTACCTCCAAAGCCACCTAGGGCGTCCAACTCAAATTCTCCCACAAAATCCACCCGTCCCTCCTCTAACCCCATAAGTATTCCACCCCCCCCTCCTGCTCATTTAGCCCACCTCCCCCCTAACCCAGCACCAAGAAACCCTCCACCTCCACTCCCCCCTCGTCCACCACCCAACTCAGCCTGCCCCTCCCCTAACCCATCACCAAAAATCCATCCACCTTCAACCCCTCCCCGTCCAACTCCCAAGAACCACCCGCCTCTCCATCCTCCTCCCCCGCCTTCCCCTACCCCTCTTTTCTCTAAGCACTAGGATGCACAGGGTCTCTGCTTCGCAGCCACTGGCAGTCTAGTTAGAGGAGAGACCCGGCTGGGGCCCTGTCATGAAGCCACCTGTGCCATTCCTTTAGTGATAACACAAAGAATACATTACAGAAAAACATCTGGAGTTAATCAGTCTAATCAGGAAAATCTAATTCTTGTTCCGTGTAAGAATCAGCCGACCACAACCGCTGATCCTGAAACTTTTAAACTTGCTATGCTAAATGTCAGATCTCTTTGTAACAAGTCTTTTTTAATCAATAATTTTATTTGTTCTTATAATCTTGATCTTATGTTCATGGCTGAAACATGGCTTGACCAAAATACAGAAAATGCAGTTTTAATAGAAGCATCACCACCTAATTTCAAATTTGAATCTGAAATACGGGAAAACAAAAAAGGAGGAGGCTTAGCTGCCATTTTCAGAGACCACTTTGTCTCCCATAGAATGTCTCTTGGGAAGTTTCCGTCTTTTGAATATGTGTCTTTTAAAATACAACAAAAACAATCTCCTCCAATACTCTTCATTGTCCTATACAAGCCACCGCAGTCATGTCACAGTTTTATTGATAATTTTACCAAGTTGCTTTCAGTTGTATGCACAGATTTTGATAGTTTAGTTATTACAGGTGATTTTAATATTCATGTGGATAATGTTGATGACAGAAATGCTAAAGAGCTGAGTTCTGTACTTGAATCCTTTGATCTCACTCAGCATGTGAGTGGCCCCACCCACAGCAGAGGGCACACTCTAGATCTGTTAGTTACAAAGGGGGTGAATATTTCAAATGTAAACGTGGTCGATGTTGCTCTTTCGGATCATTTCTGTGTTTTTTTTGACATGTGTTTCACTAACAAACCACCAGTGGACTCTGCAACTGTACGAAGAAGACACATAAATGAAAATACGGGTGAACTATTTATGGGAATGATAAACTTTGAGAATGCATCGTATTCTACTGTAGATGAACTGTTTAACTCTGTCACCTCTAGTGTTTTGAATGTTCTGGATACCGTTGCCCCTGTGAAGGTTAAAATAGTGAAAAATAAGCAGAAGGCGCCGTGGGCTAAAGCAGACTCGGTCAGGGCACAAAAGAGAAAGTGCCGGAGGGCTGAGCGGAAGTGGCGCAAGTCCAACCTCCAGGTTGATTACAAGATCTTCAAAGATAAGTTGTGCGAGTTTAACCGGGTGCTACGTAGTACGAGAGAAAGGTATTTTTCTGAAATGATTGAAGGCTGCAGCAACAATCTGCGTGTTCTGTTCTCAACAGTTAATAGATTAACAAACCCCCCTGTTCAAATGCCATTAGAGCTTACTTCCAAACGTAAATGCAATGAGTTTGCTAATTTTTTCAATGACAAGGTTTAAGGCATCAAAAACGCCATTGTCTCCAATCCACAGATAACAATCCAACAGCCAGAAAGGCTCTCTGAGCTAACTCACTTTGCACCTGTAAATGATAAAACTGTCCAAGAGATAATCTCCAGTTTGAGCCCCTCCACATGCAGCTTGGATGTACTACCCACTAGATTTCTGAAGTCTGTTGTGAGCAGTCTGTTACCTTCACTCACACAGATAGTAAACATGTCCCTTCATTCTGGAATATTCCCAAAGGCCCTGAAAACTGCAGTCATCAGGCCCCTGCTAAAAAAGAGCAGTCTCGATGCTACGGTACTTAACAACTATCGTCTCATCTCAAATCTGCCATTTATGGGGAAAGTCCTTGAAAAAGTTGTCTACCTACAGCTTACTAGATTTCTTATAATCAACAACTCATTTGATATGTTTCAGTCCGGCTTTAGACCCCACCACAGCACTGAGACTGCTCTCGTTAAGGTTACAAACGATATCCGGCTGAACACTGACGCAGGCAAAGTCTCAATCTTAATCCTGTTAGATCTGAGTGCTGCCTTTGACACCGTCGACCATGAGATCCTCTTACAGAGACTAGAGGACTGGGTTGGCATCGCTGGCACCGCCCTAAGTTGGTTTAGGTCTTACCTTGAGGACAGGAAGTACTTTGTGGAGATTGGAAACTGTGTCTCAGATCATATGGCCCTGACCTGTGGAGTACCACAGGGGTCGATCCTGGGACCTCTTCTGTTCAATCTCTACATGCTGCCGTTAGGTCAGTTAATACGCAGAAACGAAGTGTCCTATCACAACTATGCAGACGACACTCAGATCTATGTCTCACTGACTGCAGGAGAACATGGACCAGTGGACTCACTCCTTCACTGTATCCAACAGATCAGTGAGTGGATGCAAAACAACTTCCTTCAGCTAAACGCAGACAAAACTGAAATGATTGTCTTTGGTCCCCAGAAACAAAGAGAGAGCGTCATCTGTCACCTCCAGTCTCTCTCCCTAAAACCTTCAAACAAGGTCAGAAATCTAGGGGTAATACTGGACTCAGACTTAAATTTTAATAGCCACATCAAATCAGTAACATCAGCAGCTTTTTACCATCTAAAAAACATTGCCAGGATCAAAAACATAGTGTCTAAAGCAGACCTGGAGATTCTTATCCATGCATTTGTCTCCAGTAGGTTAGACTACTGCAATGGCTGCTCACAGGTCTGTCCAAACAGGCTGTAAAACAGCTGCAGTACATTCAAAATGCAGCAGCTCGAGTCCTGACTAGAACCAGGAAGTACGACCACATTAGTCCAGACAAGAACCAGGAAGTACGACCACATTAGTCCAGTCCTCAGGTCTCTGCACTGGCTTCCTGTGGCTCAGAGAATAGACTTCAAAACAGCTCTGCTTGTTACAAGTCTCTCCATGGCCTCGCACCAAAATATATTAGTGACATGTTAGTCCCATATGAACCAGCCCGGACTCTGAGGAGCACAGGGACTGGACTCCTGCTGGGACTCTGAGGAGCACAGGGACTGGACTCCTGCTGGGACTCTGAGGAGCACAGGGACTGGCCTCCTGCTGGGACTCTGAGGAGCACAGGGACTGGACTCCTGCTGGGACTCTGAGGAGCACAGGGACTGGACTCCTGTTAGTGCCCAGAGTCAGAACTAAACATGGGGAGGCTGCTTTTCAGATTCATGCTGCTAAAATCTGGAACAGTCTTCCTGAAGATGTGAGACAGGC
Organism: Knipowitschia caucasica; assembly: GCA_964034765.1. Classification (NCBI taxonomy): domain Eukaryota; kingdom Metazoa; phylum Chordata; class Actinopteri; order Gobiiformes; family Gobiidae; genus Knipowitschia; species Knipowitschia caucasica. The sequence continues at coordinate 725,603 of OZ035827.1, read as the reverse complement.
CTCCTCAATGACAATGTTTGAAACCAGGTTAAAGACAGTTCTGTTTAGCTGTGCTACAACTGAGGGATTTTATATTTGTATCTTTCTTTTTAATGTTCTGTGATTATTTATTTATTATTTATTTTAATGCTTTCTTGTTTTGTTCAGCACTTTGAATTGCCTTGTGTATGAATTGTGCTATATAAATAAACTTGTCTTGCCTTGCCATGAATAAAAGCCCTTGACTTGTATTGTCCATCAGTGAATGACAAATATCTGTTTAAACGTCCGTATACGACGTTATGGCACAAATGCATATCAACAAAGCCCAATGACACCTGTGTGTACGTCACTTCCAGTCTCTGCAATCTTTCCGCGAATGTCTTTTTTCATGATTATTATTGATAGAAACTGCTGAGGGTGAAACTATCTGTCAAAATGAGTTTTATTTAACACAAAAAAATACCACAATACACAAACCAAATAAGATTAGGTCCCTTTTAAATGCATTTTAAGGTCAAAATTACACTTAAAATGCATTTTCGCAACTTTTCGGTGTGTACCGCAAAGAATTATGGGCAATATCCTTTGCCAGAGTCTGCATAGATCAAGCCCTGACGATCCAAGATGGCGCCGTATTCAAATGAATTATTTGTGACATTACTGGAACTCGCCATATCACTCGCTGTATATCTAAACTGTGAAATGTATGTTTCTGCTCTCTGTTTAGTCTACTGTTGGTCGCATGGCGCCGTAAAGATGGCGCCGTAAAGATGGCGCCGTGGCAAGAGCTCTGGTGTGTGCCGCCTCTGTCTGGTACAATACAATTTACACAATACAATGTATTCTTGTATAGCCCTAGGTCACAACAGAAGTCATCTCAGAGACTTAACAAAACCATTGAAATCACCAACACAGGTCAGAGAATCAACAGTTAAAACACATGAAGAATATAAAGCACACACAGAAGAAAATGTCCATACATGTTGTAGAATGCTAAAGTGTCCTGATCATCACCAATCCTTTCTGTTGGACACTAACTGTCCAACAAGACCCTCCTGCATCGACAAGGAACAACTCTTAAAAAACCCAGTGGGAAAAAGTGAGAAACCTTGGGGAGAACTAGGGAAACCCACAGGGAGGGAGACCCATATGAGAAAGGGATCCGCTCCTCCGGACGGACAGACTAATGATCCAGGACCTAAGCTAGCTACAGAACGTGGACCAGTGGACGCTGAACGTGGACAGGTCCGGTGCAGGACCAAAGCACTCCCAGGCGGGTCGGGCGGGGCAGTCCGCAGGTGTAGATGGAAGAGGCCAGGCTCAGAGATCCCGTCATCGTACCATGAAACAGACAATGGGACAACGGGTGAATAGCAATGAACAAACTACAGTCAAAATCCTAAAAATGCTAAACAGATAAAGTAGGAAGGAGGAGAGGATAGTGCTCAAGTTACCATACTTCTCCAGCAGGGGGCGCCCTATGCAGCTTGACTAACACTCTGAGGAGTTTAGCCTTCCCTGAGTCTTACCTTCCTAACCATATGCTAAACTAAAGAGGACTGTTTTAAACCTAGCCTTGAATAAAGAGATTCATGGATTACACACCAGGTGTGCAAACCGATCCAAGCAAACCTAATTATATATTATATATCATATACATCACATATACCATACATACCATATATATCATATATAATACACAACATAACATACAGCATAATATATAACATAATATACAACATAACACAATACATTATTGTATAATATATAACATAATATATAACATAATACATATCCTCCTGTGGACTCACCACCTGCAGAGGGTCAGTGAGGGGCTGGTGCTATGAGACTTGGCATCTCTGACTGCCACCCCCCTGACCCAGAAATGGATTAAAGGGTAGAAAATGGATGGATGGATGGATAACATAATACAGCATATATATATAATATATACACCATATATTATATATTACCTAATTATATGCTAAATTAAAGTAGAATGCTTTAAGCCTGGCCTTGAATGTGGAGACCGTATCTGCTTCCTTAACATAAATGAAGCTGATTCCACAGTAAAGGAGCTTGGAGCTAAATGCTCTGCGACCAACAGTGATTTTTGAGACCTTAGGAACCACCAGACGTCTGGCGTTTTGTGAGCGCAACGCTCAACTTGGTTGATACGACACTAACGTGTCTTGGAGATAAGAAGGAGCCAAGCCATTTATGGCTTTATATGTTAAGAGAAGGATTTTAAACTTTATTCTGTACTCCACAGGGAGCCAGTGGAGTGATTTTAACACCGGAGTTATGTGCTCCCTCCTTTTGGTACCTGTTAAGATCCTAGCTGCTGTATTCTGAACGAGCTGGAAGCTCTTCAAAGAGGCTTTAGGGCACGCTGCCAGTAAAGCGTTACAGTCGAGCCTTGAGGTGACAAACGCGTGAATACGTTTTTCCGCGTCACTTTTAGGAAGGAAATTCCTAATTTTAGCGATGTTCCGTAAGTGGAAGTACGACGTTTTAGTTGCTTGGCTTATATAAGCCTTGAAGGAGAGTTCTTGGTCAAAAATGGTCTATTGTGTCAAATGCAGCACTAAGGTCCAGTAGGACCAGCACTGACACTTGTCCATTATCGGCAGCTAGTAGTAAGTCATTTGTGACTTTGACTAGTGCCGTTTCAGTCTATGATGAGCTCTGAATCCTGATTGAAAGACTTCAAACATATTATTTTCCTGCAGGTGGCAGCGAAGCTGCTCAGCTATAAGTTTTTCCAGGATTTTAGATATAAAAGTGAGGTTTGAGATCGGTCTGTAGTTTGTAAGTATTTCTGGGTCCAGGTTTGTTTTCTTCAGAAGGGGTTTGATTACCGCGGTTTTAAAAGCTTGTGGGACATAGCCACATTGTATGGATGCGTTTATTATATTTACGATAGGCTCAATTATCAAAGGAAGTATGTCTTTGAAGAGCCATGTCGGGACTGCGTCTAACATGCAAGTTGAGGCTTTTGAGGATGTGACCACAGAGATCACCTCTGCTTGGCTCACAGCCATGAATTTATTAAGGCCCACTGAAGAGTCTAAGTGGGAAGTCACGTATGCCGCTTCAACCTGTCCACCACCAACAGCAGGAGCAACCTCCTCCAGTTTGTCACGGATGGATGTAATTTTATTATTAAAGAAGTGGAGAAAGTCGACACTGCTCAGTGAGCTTGGAATTTTAGGCTCGATTGCGCTATGGCAGTTTGTGAGTTTAGCGACGGTGCCAAACAAAAATCTACTGTTGTTTTTATTCGCTTCTATTAAAGTTGAATAGTATTGAGTTCGAGCCCCGCGAAGGGCCTTCTTGTAGTTTCGGAGACCTGCTTTCCACTCCCTGTGGACAGGCTCCGAGTGGGAGTGGCGATATAGCCTCTCCAATTTTCTGACGTCCTGTTTTAAAGTGTGGAGTTGAACACTGTACCAGGGCGACGATGATCTAATCCTAATGGTTTTCTGTTTTAAAGGAGCTGCTGCATTTAATGCAGATTTTAAAGACTCCATAGTGTTGTCCACCGTTTGGTCAATGACTGAGGGACTGCAGCTGCTGTGAACAGGTTCACCTGCAGCAGTATTCAACATAGGCTGTATTAGTTCTTTGAACCTTGTGATAGATTTATCATTTAAGGTTCTTTTCATTATGGTTTTATCTTGCGGGACAGGAAAGTCCTCCAAAGCGAGATCAAACGTGATCAAGAAATGGTCAGACAGCAACGAGCTTTGACGCTGGATGTCAACATTGGAGACATCACAGCCGTAGGTCAGGACAAGGTCCAAGGTGTGGTTATGAATGTGAGTAGGTTCCTCAACATTCTGAGTAAAACCAACACCATCTAGTACGGCGCTGAAAGCTTTGTTTAAGCTGTCAGTGCTGTGCACTGACAGCTGGTGGTGGTGCACACCGGGGTAGTCTTGCGCAGTTTTTCCAATGTGGTTTTACTGCAAATGGCAAATTAAATGAATCTCAATCTCATAATTTGGGCATCGTCTGGTCCTCCCGGTTCTGTGCAGTGGACGAGCTCCCATGATGCTTTGCTCCAAATACGCATGTGTGGCTTTCATGCACAGAGGGGCTCGGCCACGCTCTGACCAATCAGAGCTGATCAGAGCAGCAGCAGGGCGGAGTCAGACGAGCAGAGTTTGTGGCAGTAAAGTGTGGATTTAAAGACCTTATGACGGGTTTGATTTATTTAGAAATACAGTTTTAATACCATTTTATATTAGAAGAGAACTACTAAAGGTTTCAAAATCAGTTGTTGTTTTTTTTGTCTGATCCCCCCAAATCGAAATAACCCCATAGCAACGCCCTTAGAGACGAAAAAACTTCACAGCCCTTGGTGACGTCAGAACGGGTACGTTTCAACGCTGTAAGTTGTTTACAATTTGGTATTCGTTCTTTTTTCGCGGATATTCAAGATGACAAGGCCGTGTACAGCGAGTGTGACATAAATACTAGATTATAACATTTCATTGTCACTGAGATAGTCCAGTGGTTGTGTCGATGGACTGTCAATCCAGATACTTGGGTTCAAATCCCAACTCAGACACTTTTTCACTCTCAAACGGCAATTTATGTGTAATGAGCAATTGTCACCTGTAGAGGGCAGTATTGTGTTGGGCATCAGTGGAGAGAAGAGAGAAAAGGCAGTCCTGTGGCATAGATCCATGGTTTTCAATGCATGGGCGTAACCCGCTGTGATGTCACACACAGGTTAGAGCATAGACAACTTAAATTCATGAAAAACACGTTCTTTTTATAAAATATAGGATTTTTTTTGCCGGAATCTCTTTCAAATTGACATTGTCATGCAATTTTGATATCCACTATTTTTAAAAAAAAAAACCCGTCATAAGGTCTTTAAAAAACCGAAGGATTTAAGAAGAAAAAAGTTCAGGACGACAAGAGACACTAACATCCACACAAAAGCTGTAGGTTCTCTGTAGGTTCTCTGTCAGGTTCTCTGTAGGTTCTCTGTCACGTTCTCTGTAGGTTCTCTGTCAGGTTCTCTGTAGGTTCTCTGTCAGGTTCTCTGTCAGGTTCTCTGTCAGGTTCTCTGTAGGTTCTCTGTCAGGTTCTCTGTCAGGTTCTCTGTAGGTTCTCTGTAGGTTCTCTGTCAGGTTCTCTGTAGGTTCTCTGTCAGGTTCTCTGTCAGGTTCTCTGTCAGGTTCTCTGTAGGTTCTCTGTAGGTTCTCTGTAGGTTCTCTGTCAGGTTCTCTGTCAGGTTCTCTGTCAGGTTCTCTGTCAGGTTCTCTGTCAGGTTCTCTGTAGGTTCTCTGTAGGTTCTCTGTCAGTTCTCTGTCAGGTTCTCTGTAGGTTCTCTGTCAGGTTCTCTGTCAGGTTCTCTGTCAGGTTCTCTGTCAGGTTCTCTGTCAGGTTCTCTGTCAGGTTCTCTGTAGGTTCTCTGTCAGGTTCTCTGTAGGTTCTCTGTCAGGTTCTCTGTCAGGTTCTCTGTAGGTTCTCTGTCAGGTTCTCTGTCAGGTTCTCTGTCAGGTTCTCTGTCAGGTTCTCTGTCAGGTTCTCTGTCAGGTTCTCTGTAGGTTCTCTGTAGGTTCTCTGTCAGGTTCTCTGTCAGGTTCTCTGTCAGGTTCTCTGTCACGTTCTCTGTCACGTTCTCTGTAGGTTCTCTGTAGGTTCTCTGTCAGGTTCTCTGTCAGGTTCTCTGTCAGGTTCTCTGTCAGGTTCTCTGTCAGGTTCTCTGTCAGGTTCTCTGTAGGTTCTCTGTCAGGTTCTCTGTCAGGTTCTCTGTCAGGTTCTCTGTCAGGTTCTCTGTCAGGTTCTCTGTAGGTTCTCTGTCAGGTTCTCTGTCAGGTTCTCTGTAGGTTCTCTGTCAGGTTCTCTGTCAGGTTCTCTGTCAGGTTCTCTGTCAGGTTCTCTGTAGGTTCTCTGTCAGGTTCTCTGTAGGTTCTCTGTCAGGTTCTCTGTCAGGTTCTCTGTAGGTTCTCTGTCAGGTTCTCTGTCAGGTTCTCTGTCAGGTTCTCTGTAGGTTCTCTGTCAGGTTCTCTGTAGGTTCTCTGTCAGGTTCTCTGTAGTTCTCTGTCAGGTTCTCTGTCAGGTTCTCTGTAGGTTCTCTGTCAGGTTCTCTGTCAGGTTCTCTGTCAGGTTCTCTGTCAGGTTCTCTGTAGGTTCTCTGTAGGTTCTCTGTAGGTTCTCTGTGGGTTCTCTGTCAGGTTCTCTGTCAGGTTCTCTGTAGGTTCTCTGTCAGGTTCTCTGTAGGTTCTCTGTCAGGTTCTCTGTAGGTTCTCTGTCAGGTTCTCTGTCAGGTTCTCTGTCAGGTTCTCTGTCAGGTTCTCTGTCAGGTTCTCTGTCAGGTTCTCTGTCAGGTTCTCTGTCAGGTTCTCTGTCAGGTTCTCTGTCAGGTTCTCTGTAGGTTCTCTGTCAGGTTCTCTGTAGGTTCTCTGTAGGTTCTCTGTGGTTCTCTGTCAGGTTCTCTGTCAGGTTCTCTGTCAGGTTCTCTGTAGGTTCTCTGTCAGGTTCTCTGTAGGTTCTCTGTCAGGTTCTCTGTCAGGTTATCTGTAGGTTCTCTGTCAGGTTCTCTGTCAGGTTCTCTGTCAGGTTCTCTGTCAGGTTCTCTGTAGGTTCTCTGTCAGGTTCTCTGTCAGGTTCTCTGTAAGGTTCTCTGTCAGGTTCTCTGTCAGGTTCTCTGTCAGGTTCTCTGTAGGTTCTCTGTCAGGTTCTCTGTCAGGTTCTCTGTAGGTTCTCTGTCAGGTTCTCTGCAGGTTCTCTGTAGGTTCTCTGTCAGGTTCTCTGTCAGGTTCTCTGTAGGTTCTCTGTCAGGTTCTCTGTCAGGTTCTCTGTCAGGTTCTCTGTAGGTTCTCTGTCAGGTTCTCTGTCAGGTTCTCTGTCAGGTTCTCTGTAGGTTCTCTGTAGGTTCTCTGTCAGGTTCTCTGTCAGGTTCTCTGTCAGGTTCTCTGTCAGGTTCTCTGTAGGTTCTCTGTCAGGTTCTCTGTAGGTTCTCTGTCAGGTTCTCTGTAGGTTCTCTGTCAGGTTCTCTGTAGGTTCTCTGTCAGGTTCTCTGTAGGTTCTCTGTAGGTTCTCTGTCAGGTTCTCTGTAGGTTCTCTGTCAGGTTCTCTGTAGGTTCTCTGTAGGTTCTCTGTCAGGTTCTCTGTAGGTTATCTGTGGGTTCTCTGTCAGGTTCTCTGTCAGGTTCTCTGTCAGGTTCTCTGTAGGTTCTCTGTAGGTTCTCTGTGGATTCTCTGTCAGGTTCTCTGTAGGTTCTCTGTCAGGTTCTCTGTAGGTTCTCTGTAGGTTCTCTGTAAGGTTCTCTGTCAGGTTCTCTGTCAGGTTCTCTGTCAGGTTCTCTGTAGGTTCTCTGTCAGGTTCTCTGTCAGGTTCTCTGTAGGTTCTCTGTCAGGTTCTCTGTCAGGTTCTCTGTCAGGTTTTCTGTAGGTTCTCTGTCAGGTTCTCTGTCAGGTTCTCTGTAGGTTCTATGTAGGTTCTCTGTAGGTTCTCTGTCAGGTTCTCTGTCAGGTTCTCTATCAGGTTCTCTGTCAGGTTCTCTGTAGATTCTCTGTCAGGTTCTCTGTCAGGTTCTCTGTAAGGTTCTCTGTAGGTTATCTGTGGGTTCTCTGTCAGGTTCTCTGTAGGTTCTCTGTCAGGTTCTCTGTAGGTTCTCTGTCAGGTTCTCTGTAGGTTCTCTGTAGGTTCTCTGTGGGTTCTCTGTCAGGTTCTCTGTCAGGTTCTCTGTCAGGTTCTCTGACAGGTTCTCTGTCAGGTTCTCTGTAGGTTCTCTGTCAGGTTCTCTATAGGTTCTCTGTCAGGTTCTCTGTAGGTTCTCTGTAGGTTCTCTGTGGGTTCTCTGTCAGGTTCTCTGTAGGTTCTCTGTCAGGTTCTCTGTAGGTTCTCTGTGGGTTCTCTGTCAGGTTCTCTGTCAGGATCTCTGTAGGTTCTCTGTCAGGTTCTCTGTCAGGTTCTCTGTAGGTTCTTTGTCAGGTTCTCTGTCAGGTTCTCTGTAGGTTCTCTGTAGGTTCTCTGTGGGTTCTCTGTCAGGTTCTCTGTCAGGTTCTCTGTAGGTTCTCTGTAGGTTTTCTGTGGGTTCTCTGTCAGGTTCTCTGTCAGGTTCTCTGTAGGTTCTCTGTCAGGTTCTCTGTCAGGTTCTCTGTAGGTTCTCTGTCAGGTTCTCTGTCAGGTTCTCTGTCAGGTTCTCTGTAGGTTCTCTGTCAGGTTCTCTGTCAGGTTCTCTGTAGGTTCTCTGTCAGGTTCTCTGTCAGGTTCTCTGTCAGGTTCTCTGTCAGGTTCTCTGTAGGTTCTCTGTAGGTTCTCTGTGGGTTCTCTGTCAGGTTCTCTGTCAGGTTCTCTGTAGGTTCTCTGTCAGGTTCTCTGTAAGGTTCTCTGTCAGGTTCTCTGTAGGTTCTCTGTCAGGTTCTCTGTCAGGTTCTCTTTCAGGTTCTATGTAGGTTCTCTGTAGGTTCTCTGTCAGGTTCTCTGTCAGGTTCTCTGTCAGGTTCTCTGTCAGGTTCTCTGTAGGTTCTCTGTCAGGTTCTCTGTAGGTTCTCTGTCAGGTTCTCTGTAGGTTCTCTGTAGGTTATCTGTGGGTTCTCTGTCAGGTTCTCTGTCAGGTTCTCTGTCAGGTTCTCTGTAGGTTCTCTGTCAGGTTCTCTGTAGGTTCTCTGTAGGTTATCTGTGGGTTCTCTGTCAGGTTCTCTGTCAGGTTCTCTGTCAGGTTCTCTGTAGGTTCTCTGTCAGGTTCTCTGTAGGTTCTTTGTCAGGTTCTCTGTAAGGTTCTCTGTCAGCTTCTCTGTAAGGTTCTCTGTCAGGTTCTCTGTAGGTTCTCTGTCAGGTTCTCTGTCAGGTTCTCTGTAGGTTCTCTGTAGGTTCTCTGCCAGGTTCTCTGTAGGTTCTCTGTCAGGTTCTCTGTCAGGTTCTCTGTCAGGTTCTCTGTAGGTTCTCTGTCAGGTTCTCTGTCAGGTTCTCTGTCAGGTTCTCTGTAGGTTCTCTGTCAGGTTCTCTGTCAGGTTCTCTTTCAGGTTCTATGTAGGTTCTCTGTAGGTTCTCTGTCAGGTTCTCTGTCAGGTTCTCTGTCAGGTTCTCTGTCAGGTTCTCTGTAGAGGTTCTCTGTCAGGTTCTCTGTAGGTTCTCTGTCAGGTTCTCTGTAGGTTCTCTGTCAGGTTCTCTGTTAAGGTGTCAGGTTCTCTGTGGTTCTCTGTAGGTTCTCTGTAAGGTGGGTCTGAGTAAGATGGTTCTCTGGGTCTGGTGGTCTCTAAGATGGTTAAGGTTAGGGTTAAGGTGGTCTGAGTAAGATGGTTAAGGTTAGGGTTAAGGTGGTCTGAGTAAGATGGTTAAGGTTAGGGTTAAGGTGGTCTGAGTAAGATGGTTAAGGTTAGGGTTAAGGTGGTCTGAGTAAGATGGTTAAGGTTAGGGTTAAGGTGGTCTGAGTAAGATGGTTAAGGTTAGGGTTAAGGTGGTCTGAGTAAGATGGTTAAGGTTAGGGTTAAGGTGGTCTGAGTAAGATGGTTAAGGTTAGGGTTAAGGTGGTCTGAGTAAGATGGTTAAGGTTAGGGTTAAGGTGGTCTGAGTAAGATGGTTAAGGTTAGGGTTAAGGTGGTCTGAGTAAGATGGTTAAGGTTAGGGTTAAGGTGGTCTGAGTAAGATGGTTAAGGTTAGGGTTAAGGTGGTCTGAGTAAGATGGTTAAGGTTAGGGTTAAGGTGGGTCTGAGTAAGATGGTTAAGGTTAGGGTTAAGATGGTCTGAGTAAGATGGTTAAGGTTAGGGTTAAGGTGGTCTGAGTAAGATGGTTAAGGTTAGGGTTAAGGTGGTCTGAGTAAGATGGTTAAGGTTAGGGTTAAGGTGGTCTGAGTAAGATGGTTAAGGTTAGGGTTAAGGTGGTCTGAGTAAGATGGTTAAGGTTAGGGTTAAGGTGGTCTGAGTAAGATGGTTAAGGTTAGGGTTAAGGTGGTCTGAGTAAGATGGTTAAGGTTAGGGTTACGGTGGTCTGAGTAAGATGGTTAAGGTTAGGGTTAAGGTGGTCTGAGTAAGATGGTTAAGGTTAGGGTTAAGGTGGTCTGAGTAAGATGGTTAAGGTTAGGGTTAAGGTGGTCTGAGTAAGATGGTTAAGGTTAGGGTTAAGGTGGTCTGAGTAAGATGGTTAAGGTTAGGGTTAAGGTGGTCTGAGTAAGATGGTTAAGGTTAGGGTTAAGGTGGTCTGAGTAAGATGGTTAAGGTTAGGGTTAAGGTGGTCTGAGTAAGATGGTTAAGGTTAGGGTTAAGGTGGCCTGAGTAAGATGGTTAAGGTTAGGGTTAAGGTGGTCTGAGTAAGATGGTTAAGGTTAGGGTTAAGATGGTCTGAGTAAGATGGTTAAGGTTAGGGTTAAGGTGGTCTGAGTAAGATGGTTAAGGTTAGGGTTAAGGTGGTCTGAGTAAGATGGTTAAGGTTAGGGTTAAGGTGGTCTGAGTAAGATGGTTAAGGTTAGGGTTAAGGTGGTCTGAGTAAGATGGTTAAGGTTAGGGTTAAGGTGGTCTGAGTAAGATGGTTAAGGTTAGGGTTAAGGTGGTCTGAGTAAGATGGTTAAGGTTAGGGTTAAGATGGTCTGAGTAAGATGGTTAAGGTTAGGGTTAAGGTGGTCTGAGTAAGATGGTTAAGGTTAGGGTTAAGGTGGTCTGAGTAAGATGGTTAAGGTTAGGGTTAAGGTGGGTCTGAGTAAGATGGTTAAGGTTAGGGTTAAGGTGGTCTGAGTCAGATGGCTAAGGTTAGGGTTAAGGTGGTCTGAGTCAGATGGTTAAGGTTAGGGTTAAGGTGGTCTGAGTCAGATGGTTAAGGTTAGGGTTAAGGTGGTCTGAGTAAGATGGTTAAGGTTAGGGTTAAGGTGGTCTGAGTAAGATGGTTAAGGTTAGGGTTAAGGTGGTCTGAGTAAGATGGTTAAGGTTAGGGTTAAGGCGGTCTGAGTAAGATGGTTAAGGTTAGGGTTAAGGTGGTCTGAGTAAGATGGTTAAGGTTAGGGTTAAGGTGGTCTGAGTAAGATGGTTAAGGTTAGGGTTAAGGTGGTCTGAGTAAGATGGTTAAGGTTAGGGTTAAGGTGGTCTGAGTAAGATGGTTAAGGTTAGGGTTAAGGTGGTCTGAGTAAGATGGTTAAGGTTAGGGTTAAGGTGGTCTGAGTAAGATGGTTAAGGTTAGGGTTAAGGTGGTCTGAGTAAGATGGTTAAGGTTAGGGTTAAGGTGGGTCTGAGTAAGATGGTTAAGGTTAGGGTTAAGGTGGTCTGAGTAAGATGGTTAAGGTTAGGGTTAAGGTGGTCTGAGTAAGATGGTTAAGGTTAGGGTTAAGGTGGTCGGAGTAAGATGGTTAAGGTTAGGGTTAAGGTGGTCTGAGTAAGATGGTTAAGGTTAGGGTTAAGGTGGTCTGAGTAAGATGGTTAAGGTTAGGGTTAAGGTGGTCTGAGTAAGATGGTTAAGGTTAGGGTTAAGGTGGTCTGAGTAAGATGGTTAAGGTTAGGGTTAAGGTGGTCTGAGTAAGATGGTTAAGGTTAGGGTTAAGGTGGTCTGAGTAAGATGGTTAAGGTTAGGGTTAAGGTGGTCTGAGTAAGATGGTTAAGGTTAGGGTTAAGGTGGGTCTGAGTAAGATGGTTAAGGTTAGGGTTAAGGTGGTCTGAGTAAGATGGTTAAGGTTAGGGTTAAGGTGGTCTGAGTAAGATGGTTAAGGTTAGGGTTAAGGTGGTCTGAGTAAGATGGTTAAGGTTAGGGTTAAGGTGGTCTGAGTAAGATGGTTAAGGTTAGGGTTAAGGTGGTCTGAGTAAGATGGTTAAGGTTAGGGTTAAGGTGGGTCTGAGTAAGATGGTTAAGGTTAGGGTTAAGGTGGTCTGAGTAAGATGGTTAAGGTGGTCTGAGTAAGATGGTTAAGGTGGTCTGAGTTAGATGGTTAAGGTTAGGGTTAAGGTGGTCTGAGTAAGATGGTTAAGGTTAGGGTTAAGGTGGGTCTGAGTAAGATGGTTAAGGTTAGGGTTAAGGTGGTCTGAGTAAGATGGTTAAGGTTAGGGTTAAGGTGGTCTGAGTAAGATGGTTAAGGTTAGGGTTAAGGTGGGTCTGAGTAAGATGGTTAAGGTTAGGGTTAAGGTGGTCTGAGTAAGATGGTTAAGGTTAGGGTTAAGGTGGTCTGAGTAAGATGGTTAAGGTTAGGGTTAAGGTGGGTCTGAGTAAGATGGTTAAGGTTAGGGTTAAGGTGGGTCTGATTAAGATGGTTAAGGTTAGGGTTAAGGTGGTCTGAGTAAGATGGTTAAGGTTAAGGTTAAGGTGGGTCTGAGTAAGATGGTTAAGGTTAAGGTTAAGGTGGGTCTGAGTAAGATGGCTAAGGTTAGGGTTAAGGTGGTCTGAGTCAGATGGTTAAGGTTAGGGTTAAGGTGGTCTGAGTAAGATGGTTAAGGTTAGGGTTAAGGTGGTCTGAGTAAGATGGTTAAGGTTAGGGTTAAGGTGGTCTGAGTAAGATGGTTAAGGTTAGGGTTAAGGCGGTCTGAGTAAGATGGTTAAGGTTAGGGTTAAGGTGGTCTGAGTAAGATGGTTAAGGTTAGGGTTAAGGTGGTCTGAGTAAGATGGTTAAGGTTAGGGTTAAGGTGGTCTGAGTAAGATGGTTAAGGTTAGGGTTAAGGTGGTCTGAGTAAGATGGTTAAGGTTAGGGTTAAGGTGGTCTGAGTAAGATGGTTAAGGTTAGGGTTAAGGTGGTCTGAGTAAGATGGTTAAGGTTAGGGTTAAGGTGGTCTGAGTAAGATGGTTAAGGTTAGGGTTAAGGTGGTCTGAGTAAGATGGTTAAGGTTAGGGTTAAGGTGGGTCTGAGTAAGATGGCTAAGGTTAGGGTTAAGGTGGTCTGAGTAAGATGGTTAAGGTTAGGGTTAAGGTGGGTCTGAGTAAGATGGTTAAGGTTAGGGTTAAGGTGGTCTGAGTAAGATGGTTAAGGTTAGGGTTAAGGTGGTCTGAGTAAGATGGTTAAGGTTAGGGTTAAGGTGGTCTGAGTAAGATGGTTAAGGTTAGGGTTAAGGTGGTCTGAGTAAGATGGTTAAGGTTAGGGTTAAGGTGGTCTGAGTAAGATGGTTAAGGTTAGGGTTAAGGTGGTCTGAGTAAGATGGTTAAGGTTAAGGTTAAGGTGGGTCTGAGTAAGATGGTTAAGGTTAGGGTTAAGGTGGGTCTGAGTAAGATGGTTAAGGTTAGGGTTAAGGTGGGTCTGAGTAAGATGGTTAAGGTTAGGGTTAAGGTGGTCTGAGTAAGATGGTTAAGGTTAGGGTTAAGGTGGGTCTGAGTAAGATGGTTAAGGTTAGGGTTAAGGTGGTCTGAGTAAGATGGTTAAGGTTAGGGTTAAGGTGGCCTGAGTAAGATGGTTAAGGTTAGGGTTAAGGTGGTCTGAGTAAGATGGTTAAGGTTAGGGTTAAGGTGGTCTGAGTAAGATGGTTAAGGTTAGGGTTAAGGTGGGTCTGAGTAAGATGGCTAAGGTTAGGGTTAAGGTGGTCTGAGTAAGATGGTTAAGGTTAGGGTTAAGGTGGGTCTGAGTAAGATGGTTAAGGTTAGGGTTAAGGTGGTCTGAGTAAGATGGTTAAGGTTAGGGTTAAGGTGGTCTGAGTAAGATGGTTAAGGTTAGGGTTAAGGTGGGTCTGAGTAAGATGGCTAAGGTTAGGGTTAAGGTGGTCTGAGTAAGATGGTTAAGGTTAGGGTTAAGGTGGTCTGAGTAAGATGGTTAAGGTTAGGGTTAAGGTGGTCTGAGTAAGATGGTTAAGGTTAGGGTTAAGGTGGTCTGAGTAAGATGGTTAAGGTTAGGGTTAAGGGTTATTTTATGGGAATGGCTGGTTAAGTTTAGGCATAAATAGGTAGGGTTGTTATTTTTACTTCCGCTTCTGTCCCGATTCCGTGTATGATCTAGTGCTAACCCTCAATGGTTACTAGGGCTGTCAAAATTATCGCGTTAATTCAGGTTAATTACCGTTTTCATTAACGCGTAAAAAAATAATTAACGCATGTCCGAATGACCCGCCCATTTATAATAATATCACTCAGAACGCCACGGACACGTGTGTGTGTGATGGTGACAGCGGTAACGTGGTCGTATAATACACACATATATATACACACATATATATACACACACATATATACACACATATATACACACATATATATACACACATATATATACACACACATATATATACACACACAGGGCCATTCTCTGATGTTCTGTGACACACGGAGGAGGAGACACGCTGAAATGCAACCAAACTCGCAAAATTAAAGCTGGGGTACCTACATTTTCCCTTTCATTAACAGCTCTTGTTGGTTGTACCAAAAAGTAGAAGGTTGTGAGTAGGGATGCACCGATCCGATACTGGTATCGATATCGGCGCTGATACCAGAAAAAATACTGGATCGGATATCTGCGTAGAGAGAGGCGCCGTGCTGCCCATCCATTTTCTTTTCTTTCTTTTTTTTAAAATTATATATTTTTTTTTAATACATACCAGGTACCGCACAATGTCTTAAAATACATTGTGCATAATGTACATATACGTATAAAATGAATGAATTAAAAGTATCAGATGTGACACTTCCTCGTGGCGCTCTACAACAACACAGCATGGAGCGCAGGAAAGAGCGTTGTTCTCGCGGCGGTAAACCAGAGAAATACAACACGACTAAGCACCACGAGAAACAGCACGTTTCTGCATCGAAAGGAGATTACGTGAAAACAACGAGACACAGATGACACTGACGCAGCGTCACAAAAAGCTTTTTTCAGCAACAACCCCAAAGTGTTGGAGTTCATCATGGGCTCGCAGCCCCATAGACCATTTGGAACCCAGGTCCATGCCGTCGCCAAATACATATCTGAAATCCACTTAAAGCTACGGTACTATTATTTATTTACATTTTCATGCAGCATGTTTTGTTTGTTGTAAGTGTTTTTTTATTCAAACACAGTTAATATAAGTACATTTATATTCAGTAAATGTATAAGGTCTACTCCCCCTTGGACTGCCACCTTAACGTGGTGGGGGAGTTTGAGTACTCGGATGATCCTGGGAGCTATGCTGTCTGGGGCTTCATGCCCCTGGTAGGGCCTCCCATGGCAGACAGGTCTCAGGTGACGAGTCAGACGAAGAGCAGTCAGAAGCCAACATGGACAGCACTAAAAGAAGAACCGTGACGTCGCCCGGCATGGCGCAGCCAGGGCCCCACCCTGGAGCCAGGCCTGGGGTCGGGGCTCGAATGCGAGCGCCTGGTGGCCGGGCCTTAGCCCACGGGGCCCGGCCGGGCTCAGCCCGAAAGGACGACGTGGGCAGTCCCTCCTGTGGGCCCACCACCCGCAGAGGGGTCCGTGGCGGCTCGGTGCAGAGAGGACTGGGCAGCAGTCGAAGGCGGAGACCTCGGCGACCCAGTCCGCACACCCAACATCTGGCTCTTGGGACGTGGAACGTCACCTCACTGGGGGGGAAGGAGCCCGAGCTTGTGGGGGAGGTCGAGAGGTACCGACTAGAGATAGTCGGCCTCACCTCCACACACAGCTTGGGCTCTGGAACCCAACTCCTTGAGAGGGGTTGGACGCTCCACTTTTCTGGTGTTTCTCGCGGGGAGAGGCGGCGAGCTGGGGTGGCCATTCTCATTGCCCCCCATCTCAGCCGCCACGTGTTGGAGTTCTCCCCGGTGAATGAGAGGGTCGCGTCCCTCCGCCTTTGGGTGGGGGACAAGTCTCTCACTGTTGTGACGGCCTACGGGCCTAACAGCAGTGCAGAGTACCCGGCCTTCTTGGAGTCCTTGGGAGGGGTACTGGACGGTGCACCGCCCGGGGACTCCGTTATTCTCCTGGGGGACTTTAACGCCCATGTGGGAAACGCCAGTGACACTTGGAGAGGGGTGATCGGGAAGAACGGCCCCCCTGATCTGAACCCGAGCGGTGTTCAGTTGTTGGACTTCTGTGCTAGTCACGGTTTGTCCATCACGAACACCATGTTTGAGCACAAGGGTGTCCACCAGTGCACGTGGCACCAGGACACCCTAGGCCGGAGGTCGATGATCGACTTTGTTGTCGTATTATCTGACCTTCGACCGCGTGTCTCGGACACCCGGGTAAAGAGAGGGGCGGAGCTGTCAACCGATCATCACCTGGTCGTGAGTTGGATCCGCTGGCAGGGGAAGAAGCCGGTCAGACCTGGCAGACCCAAGCGTGTAGTGAGGGTCTGCTGGGAACGTCTCGCTGAGCCCCCTGTCAGACGGACTTTCAACTCACACCTCCGGGAGAGCTTCTCCCAGGTCCCGGCGGAGGAGGGGGATATTGAGTCTGAGTGGACCATGTTCTCTTCCTCTATCGCCGATGCGGCGGCTCGTAGCTGTGGTCGCAAGGTCTCTGGTGCTGGTCCCGGCGGCAACCCCCGAACCCGGTGGTGGACACCGGCAGTAAGGGATGCCGTCAGGCTGAAGAAGGAGTCCTATCGAGCCATGATGGTTCGGGGGACTCCTGAGGCAGCTGTCCAGTACCGGCAGGCCAAGCGTGCCGCGGCCCGGGCTGTTGCAGAGGCAAAAACCCGGGACTGGGAGGAATTGGGAGAGTCCATGGAGCATGACTATCGGTCGGCCTCGAAGAGATTCTGGCAAACTGTCCGGCGCCTCAGGAGGGGGAAGCAGTTCTTTGCCAACACCGTGTACGGTGCGGGGGGTGAGCTGCTGACCTCGACCGGGGATATTGTCAGACGGTGGAAGGAATACTTTGAGGTTCTCCTCAATCCCCCCGTCACGTCCTCCGCTCCGGAGGCAGAGGCTGAGGATGTTGGGGCGGATACTTCTGTCACCCTGGCAGAGGTCACACCAAGGTGGTTGGCAGCCTCCTTGGTGGCAAGGCGCCGGGAGTGGATGAGATCCGTCCTGACTATCTAAAGTCTCTGGATGTTGTAGGACTGTCTTGGCTGACACGTCTCTGCAACATCGCGTGGCGATCGGGGGCGGTGCCAATGGAGTGGCAGACCGGGGTGGTGGTCCCTCTCTACAAGAAGGGGGACCGGGGGGTGTGTTCCAATTATCGTGGGATCACACTCCTCAGCCTCCCTGGTAAGGTTTACTCCAAGGTACTGGAGAGGAGGCTACGTCCGATGGTCGAATCTCGGATTCAGGAGGAGCAGTGTGGTTTTCGTCCCGGCCGTCGAACACTGGACCAGCTCTACACTCTCCATCGGATACTCGAGGGTTCATGGGAGTTCGCCCAACCTGTCCACATGTGCTTTGTGGATTTGGAGAAGGCGTTCGACCGTGTTCCCCGGGGTGTCCTTTGGGGGGTCCTCCGTGAGTACGGGGTCCGGGGTCCTCTGCTGAGGGCCGTCCGGTCCCTGTATGACCGGAGCCAGAGCTGCGTGCGCATTGCCGGCAGTAAGTCAGACCTGTTCCCGGTGCATGTTGGCCTCCGCCAGGGCTGCCCTTTGTCACCGGTTCTGTTCACTGTATTTATGGACAGAATTTCTAGGCGCAGCCAAGGGTCGGAGGGGGTCCGGTTCGGGGACCACAGGATTTCATCTCTGCTGTTTGCAGACGATGTTGTCCTGTTGGCTCCAACGAACCAGGACCTGCAACATGCACTGGGACGGTTTGCAGCCGAGTGTGAAGCGGCTGGGATGAGAATCAGCTCCAAATCTGAGGCCATGATGCTCGACCGGAAAAAGGTGCCTTGCCCTCTCCAGGTGGGTGGAGAGGTCCTTCCTCAAGTGGAGGAGTTCAAGTATCTCGGGGTCTTGTTCACGAGTGAGGGAAGAATGGAGCGTGAGATTGACAGGCGGATCGGTGCAGCGTGCGCAGTTATGCGGTCGCTGTATCGGACCGTTGTGGTAAAGAGGGAGCAGCGTCTGCAGTCAGAGCTGTATCGGACCGTTGTGGTAAAGAGGGAGCAGCGTCTGCAGTCAGAGCTGTATCGGACTGTTGTGGTAAAGAGGGAGCAGCGTCTGCAGTCAGAGCTGTATCAGACCGTTGTGGTGAAGAGGGAGCAGCGTCTGCAGTCAGAGCTGTATCGGACCGTTGTGGTAAAGAGGGAGCAGCGTCTGCAGTCAGAGCTGTATCAGACCGTTGTGGTGAAGAGGGAGCAGCGTCTGCAGTCAGAGCTGTATCAGACCGTTGTGGTGAAGAGGGAGCAGCGTCTGCAGTCAGAGCTGTATCGGACCGTTGTGGTAAAGAGGGAGCAGCGTCTGCAGTCAGAGCTGTATCGGACCGTTGTGGTAAAGAGGGAGCAGCGTCTGCAGTCAGAGCTGTATCGGACCGTTGTGGTAAAGAGGGAGCAGCGTCTGCAGTCAGAGCTGTATCGGACCGTTGTGGTAAAGAGGGAGCTGAGCCGAAAGGCGAAGCTCTCGATTTACCGGTCAATCTTCGTTCCCTCCCTCACCTATGGTCATGAGCTTTGGGTAATGACCGAAAGAACGAGATCGCGGATACAAGCGGTCGAAATAAGCTTCCTCCGCAGAGTGGCTGCTCCCTTAGAGATAGGGTGAGGAGCTCAGTCACACGGGAGGAGCTCGGAGTAGAGCCGCTTCTTCTCCACGTCGAGAGGAACCAGTTGAGGTGGCTCGGGCATCTGTTCCGGATGCCTCCTGGACTCCTCCCTGGGGAGGTGTTCCGGGCACGTCCCACCGGGAGGAGGCCCCGCGGAAGACCCAGGACACGCTGGAGGGACTATGTCTCTCAGCTGGCCTGGGAACGCCTAGGGGTCCCCCCGGACGAGCTTGAGGAGGTGTGTGTGGATAGGGAAGTCTGGGCATCTCTGCTTAGACTGCTGCCCCCGCGACCCGGCAACGGATAAAGCGGAAGAAAATGGATGGATGGTATGAGGTCTAATACAGAGTTGGAATGTTTAATGTGAACATTGAGCAGCTCTTTATAGTCGCAGTGTTGCACATTTATGTTCAATCCATTTTTATCTGGAAAGTTTAGCTTTAGTTCATCCACTGCTTTTGCAGTTACTTGAACAAAGACTTCAATTATTAAATACATTTTAGCATGATCATTTCCGGTATCGGTCAATATCGGTATCGGCAGAAACCCATAGTTCTGGTATCGGTAGTAAAAAAGCTGGATCAGTGCATCTCTAGTTGTGAGCAAGTCAAAAAAATTAATCGTTTGACAGCCCTAGTTACCACACATTAGCCCTGTGCTCTCCTCGGCTCAAATCGGTGGGGCTAAGGGGGGCGGGGCTAAGGGGGGCGGGGCTAAGGGGGGCGGGGCTCAGGGGGAGTTAAACTAGCGGCTTTGATGCTAACGGAGTTAAGCTAGCGGCTTTGATGCTAACGGAGTTAAGCTAGCGGCTTTGATGCTACGGAGTTAAACTAGCGGCTTTGATGCCGACGGAGTTAAGCTAGCGGCTTTGATGCTAACGGAGTTAAGCTAGCGGCTTTGATGCTAACGGAGTTAAGCTAGCGGCTTTGATGCTGACGGAGTTAAACTAGCGGCTTTGATGCCGACGGAGTTAAGCTAGCGGCTTTGATGCTAACGGGGTAAAGCTAGCGGCTTTGATGCTAACGGGGTTAAGCTAGCGGCTTTGATGCTAACGGAGTTAAGCTAGCGGCTTTGATGCTAACGGAGTTAAGCTAGCGGCTTTGATGCTAACGGAGTTAAGCTAGCGGCTTTGATGCTAACGGAGTTAAGCTAGCGGCTTTGATGCTAACGGGGTAAAGCTAGCGGCTTTGATGCTAACGGAGTTAAGCTAGCGGCTTTGATGCTGACGGAGTTAAGCTAGCGGCTTTGATGCTAACGGAGTTAAGCTAGCGGCTTTGATGCTAACGGAGTTAAGCTAGCGGCTTTGATGCTAACGGAGTTAAGCTAGCGGCTTTGATGCTGACGGAGTTAAGCTAGCGGCTTTGATGCTAACGGAGTTAAGCTAGCGGCTTTGATGCTAACGGGGTAAAGCTAGCGGCTTTGATGCTAACGGGGTAAAGCTAGCGGCTTTGATGCTAACGGAGTTAAGCTAGCGGCTTTGATGCTAACGGGGTAAAGCTAGCGGCTTTGATGCTAACGGGGTAAAGCTAGCGGCTTTGATGCTAACGGAGTTAAGCTAGCGGCTTTGATGCTAACGGAGTTAAGCTAGCGGCTTTGATGCTAACGGAGTTAAGCTAGCGGCTTTGATGCTGACGGAGTTAAGCTAGCGGCTTTGATGCTAACGGAGTTAAGCTAGCGGCTTTGATGCTAACGGGGTAAAGCTAGCGGCTTTGATGCTAACGGGGTAAAGCTAGCGGCTTTGATGCTAACGGAGTTAAGCTAGCGGCTTTGATGCTAACGGAGTTAAGCTAGCGGCTTTGATGCTAACGGAGTTAAGCTAGCGGCTTTGATGCTGACGGAGTTAAGCTAGCGGCTTTGATGCTAACGGAGTTAAGCTAGCGGCTTTGATGCTAACGGGGTAAAGCTAGCGGCTTTGATGCTAACGGAGTTAAGCTAGCGGCTTTGATGCTAACGGAGTTAAGTTAGCGGCTTTGATGCTAACGGAGTTAAGCTAGCGGCTTTGATGCTAACGGAGTTAAGCTAGCGGCTTTGATGCTAACGGAGTTAAGCTAGCGGCTTTGATGCTAACGGAGTTAAGCTAGCGGCTTTGATGCTAACGGAGTTAAGCTAGCGGCTTTGATGCTAACGGAGTTAAGCTAGCGGCTTTGATGCTAACGGAGTTAAGCTAGCTTTTCGTGGAAAGTTCTTCTCTAAGAAGCTGCAGCGTCTGTGTCTGAGACCTTCATATAACAACAGTCTGTGTTCACGGAGCTAACGCTAACATGTTAGCAGCACCAGGACGAAACCAGGACCAAACCAGGACCAAAGCAGGACTAAAGCAGGACTAAAGCAGGACGAAACCAGGACCAAAGCAGGACTAAAGCAGGACGAAACCAGGACCAAAGCAGGACTAAAGCAGGACGAAACCAGGACCAAAGCAGGACCAAAGCAGGACTAAAGCAGGACGAAACCAGGACCAAAGCAGGACTAAAGCAGGACGAAACCAGGACCAAAGCAGGACCAAAGCAGGACTAAAGCAGGACTAAAGCAGGACGAAACCAGGACCAAAGCAGGACTAAAGCAGGACGAAACCAGGACCAAAGCAGGACTAAAGCAGGACGAAACCAGGACCAAAGCAGGACCAAAGCAGGACTAAAGCAGGACGAAACCAGGACCAAAGCAGGACTAAAGCAGGACGAAACCAGGACCAAAGCAGGACCAAAGCAGGACTAAAGCAGGACGAAACCAGGACCAAAGCAGGACTAAAGCAGGACGAAACCAGGACCAAAGCAGGACCAAAGCAGGACGAAACCAGGACCAAAGCAGGACTAAAGCAGGACTAAAGCAGGACTAAAGCAGGACTAAAGCAGGTCTAAACCAGGACCCTCTCTCCTCTGTCCTCTCTCCTCTGTCCTCTCTCCTCTGTCCTCTCTCCTCTGTCCTCTCTCCTCTGTCCTCTCTCCTCTGTCCTCTCTCCTCTGTCCTCCTCTCCCCTCTCTCCACCTCTCTCCTCCTCTGCCTCTTCTCTCCTCTCTGTCCTCCTCTCTCCTCTGTCTCCTCTGTCCTCCTGTCTCCTCCTCTGTCCTCCTCCTCTCTCCTCCTCACTCCCCCTCTGTCCTCCTCCCTCCTCCTTTCTCCTCTGTCCTCCTCCTCCCTCCTCCTCTCTCCTCCTCCTCCCTCCTCTCTCCTCCTCTGTCCTCCTCCTCCCTCATCCTCCTCTCTCCTCTGTCCTCCTCCTCCCTCCTCCTCTCTCCTCTGTCCTCCTCCTCCCTCCTCTCTCCTCCTCCCTCCTCCTCTGTCCTCCTCTCTCCTCTGTCCTCCTGCTCCTCTCTCCTCCTCTCTCCTGTCCTCCTCCCTCCTCTCTCCTCCTTTCTCCGCTGTCCTCCTCTCTCCTCCTCCCTCCTCCTCCCTCCTGTCCTCTCTCTCCTCCTCCTCTCTCCTCCTCTCTCCTCCTCCTCTGTCCTTCTCCTCCCTCCTCCTCTCTCCTCCTCCTCCTCCCTCCTCTGTCCTCCTCCTCCCTCCTCCTCCCTCCTCTGTCCTCCTCCTCTCTCCTCCTCCTCTCTCCTCCTCCCTCCTCTGTCCTCTCTCCTCCTCCCTCCTCTGTCCTCTCTCCTCTTCTCTCCTCTCTCCTCTGTCCTCCTCCTCCTCTCTCCTCCTCCCTCCTCCTCTCTCCTCTGTCCTCCTCCTCTCTCCTCTGTCCTCCTCCTCTCTCCTCCTCCTCCTCTCTCCTCTGTCCTCCTCCTCTCTCCTCCTCCTCCTCTCTCCCTCCTCCTCTGTCCTCTCTCCTCCTCCCTCCTCCTCTCTCCTCCTCTCTCCTCCTCCCTCCTCCTCTCTCCTCCTCTCTCCTCCTCCCTCCTCCTCCTCTCTCCTCTGTCCTCCTCCTCCTCCTCCTCTCTCCTCTGTCCTCCTCCTCTCTCCTCCTCTCTCCTCCTCCTCCTCCTCCTCCTCTCTCCTCCTCCTCTCTCCTCCCTCCTCCTCTCTCCTCCTCTCTCCTCCTCCTCTCTCCTCCTCTCTCCTCCTCTCTCCTCCTCCCTCCTCCTCCTCTCTCCTCTGTCCTCCTCCTCTCTCCCTCCTCCTCCTCTCTCCTCCCTCCTCCTCTCTCCTCCTCTCTCCTCCTCTCTCCTCCTCCTCCTCTCCTCTGTCCTCCTCCTCTCTCCCTCCTCCTCCTCTCTCCCTCCTCCTCTCTCCCTCCTCCTCCTCTCTCCTCCTCCTCTCTCCTCCTCCCTCCTCCTCTCTCCTCCTCTCTCCTCCTCCCTCCTCCTCCTCTCTCCTCTGTCCTCCTCCTCTCTCCCTCCTCCTCCTCTCTCCTCCTCCTCTCTCCTCCTCCCTCCTCCTCCTCTCCTCCTCTCTCTCCTCTGTCCTCCTCCTCTCTCCCTCCTCCTCCTCTCTCCTCCTCCTCTCTCCCTCCTCCTCCTCTCTCCCTCCTCCTCTCTCCCTCCTCCTCCTCTCTCCTCCTCCTCTCTCCTCCTCCCTCCTCTCTCCTCCTCCCTCCTCCTCTGTCACAGACCTCGTCGCAGTCGTCTCTGTAGGACACAGGTTTAGAGATGGCCTCAGAGATCTCAGAGGCCAGCTCCCTCTGCTCCGAGATGTCTGCCATCAGCTCATCCACCGAGTCTATGTCCCTGCAACACACACAGAAGGACAGAGGGACCTCAGGACCTCAGGCTGGACCTCAGGCTGGACCCCAGGCTTAACACACCTCCTCAGACCTCCTCACACACCTCCTCAAACCTGCACAGACCTCCTCATACATCCACACAGGCCTCCTCACACCTCCTCAGACCTCCTCACAGACGACCTCAGACCTCCCCACACCTCCTCACACACCTCCTACTCAGACCTCCATGCAGACCTCCTCACACACCTCCTCATAGACCTCACAGACCTCCTCACACATGTCCTCAGACACCTCCTCTCACACCTCCTCAGACCTCCTCACTCACACACCTCCCTCAGACTTCCTCACACCTCCTCCACACACCTCCTCACTCCTCACACACACCTCTTCACTCACACACCCCCTCACACCTCCTCACTCACACACCTCCTCACGCCTCCTCACTCACACACCTCCTCACGCCTCCTCACTCACACACCTCCTCACGCCTCCTCACTCACACACCTCCTCACGCCTCCTCACTCACACACCTCCTCACGCCTCCTCACTCACACACCTCCTCACTCACACCTCCTCACGCCTCCTCACTCACACACCTCCTCACTCACACCTCCTCACGCCTCCTCACTCACACACCTCCTCCTCACTCACACACCTCACGCCTCCTCACTCACACACCTCACTCACACACCTCCTCACTCACACACCTCACGCCTCCTCACTCACACACACCTCACTCACACACCTCCTCACTCACACACCTCACGCCTCCTCACACACACACCTCACGCCTCCTCACACACACACCTCCTCACTCACACACCTCCTCCTCACGCCTCCTCACTCACACACCTCCTCACTCACACACCTCCTCACGCCTCCTCACTCACACACCTCTTCACTCACACCTCCTCACAGCCTCCTCACTCACACACCTCCTCACTCACACCTCCTCACGCCTCCTCACTCACACACCTCCTCACTCACACACCTCACGCCTCCTCACTCACACACCTCCTCACGCCTCCTCACTCACACACCTCACTCACACACCTCACGCCTCCTCACTCACACACCTCCTCACTCACACACCTCCTCCTCACGCCTCCTCACTCACACACCTCCTCACTCACACACCTCCTCACGCCTCCTCACTCACACACCTCTTCACTCACACCTCCTCACGCCTCCTCACTCACACACCTCCTCACTCACACCTCCTCACGCCTCCTCACTCACACACCTCCTCACTCACACACCTCACGCCTCCTCACTCACACACCTCCTCACGCCTCCTCACTCACACACCTCACTCACACACCTCACGCCTCCTCACTCACACACCTCACGCCTCCTCACTCACACACCTCACACCTCCTCACTCACACACCTCACGCCTCCTCACTCACACACCTCCTCACGCCTCCTCACTCACACACCTCACTCACACACCTCACGCCTCCTCACTCACACACCTCATGCCTCCTCACGCACACACCTCCTCACTCACACACCTCCTTCTCACGCCTCCTCACTCACACACCTCCTCACTCACACACCTCCTCCTCACGCCTCCTCACTCACACACCTCCTCACTCACACACCTCCTCACTCCTCCTCACTCACACACCTCAGGCTGGACCTCAGGGCCTCAGGCTGGACCCCAGGCTCACACACCTCCTCAGACCTCCTCACACACCTCCTCAAACCTGCACAGACCTCCTCATACATCCACACAGGCCTCCTCACACACCTCCTCCTCAGACCTCCATGCAGACCTCCTCATAGACCTCCTCACAGACCTCCTCACTCACACACCTCCTCCTCACTCACACGCCTCCTCACTCACACGCCTCCTCACTCACACGCCTCCTCACTCACACACCTCCTCACTCACACGCCTCCACACACCTCCTCACGCCTCTTCCTCACTCAGACCTCCTTCTCACTCACACTCCTCCTCACTACCACACCTCCTCACTACCACAACTCCTCACTCCTCACTCACACACCTCCTCACACCTCCTCACTCACACACCTCCTCCTCACACCTCCTCACTCCCACACCTCCTCCTCACTCACACGCCTCCTCACTCACACGCCTCCTCACTCACACGCCTCCTCACTCACAGACCTCCTTCTCACACCTCCTCACTCCCACACCTCCTCACTCCCACACCTCCTCCTCACTCACACGCCTCCTCACGCCCCTTCCTCACTCACAGACCTCCTTCTCACTCATACACCTCCTCCTCACTCACACACCTCCTCCTCACTCACACACCTCCTCCTCACGCCTCCTCACTCACACACCTCCTCCTCACTCACACAACTCCTCCTCACGCCTCCTCACTCACACACCTCCTCCTCACTCACACACCTCCTCCTCACGCCTCCTCACTCACACACCTCCTCCTCACGCCTCCTCACTCACACACCTCCTCCTCACTCACACAACTCCTCCTCACTCACACACCTCCTCACGCCTCCTCACTCACACACCTCCTCCTCACTCACACACCTCCTCCTCACTCACACGCCTCCTCACTCACACACCTCCTCCTCACTCACACGCCTCCTCCTCACTCACACGCCTCCTCCTCACTCACACGCCTCTTCACGCCCCTTCCTCACTCACAGACCTCCTTCTCACTCACACACCTCCTTCTCACTCACACACCTCCTTCTCACTCACACACCTCCTCCTCACGCCTCCTCACTCACACACCTCCTCCTCACTCACACGCCTCCTCACTCACACGCCTCCTCACTCACACGCCTCCTCACTCACAGACCTCCTTCTCACACCTCCTCACTCCCACACCTCCTCACTCCCACACCTCCTCCTCACTCACACGCCTCCTCACGCCCCTTCCTCACTCACAGACCTCCTTCTCACTCATACACCTCCTTCTCACACCTCCTCACTCCCACACCTCCTCACTCCCACACCTCCTCACTCCCACACCTCCTCCTCACTCACACGCCTCCTCACGCCCCTTCCTCACTCACAGACCTCCTCCTCACTCACACACCTCCTCCTCACGCCTCCTCACTCACACACCTCCTCCTCACTCACACAACTTCCTCCTCACGCCTCCTCACTCACACACCTCCTCCTCACTCACACACCTCCTCCTCACGCCTCCTCACTCACACACCTCTCTCCTCACGCCTCCTCACTCACACACCTCCTCCTCACTCACACAACTCCTCCTCACTCACACCACCTCCTCCTCACTCACACACCTCCTCCTCACTCACACACCTCCTCCTCACTCACACACCTCCTCCTCACTCACACACCTCCTCCTCACTCACACACCTCCTCCTCACTCACACACCTCCTCCTCACTCACACAACTCCTCCTCACTCACACACCTCCTCCTCACTCAACACACCCTCCTTCTCACTCGAACGCCTCCTCACGCCTCCTCACTCACACACCTCCTCCTCACTCACACACCTCCTCCTCACGCCTCCTCACTCACACACCTCCTCCTCACTCACACACCTCCTCCTCACTCACACACCTCCTCCTCACTCACACAACTCCTCCTCACGCCTCCTCACTCACACACCTCCTCCTCACTCACACAACTCCTCCTCACGCCTCCTCACTCACACACCTCCTCCTCACTCACACACCTCCTCCTCACTCACACACCTCCTCCTCACGCCTCCTCACTCACACACCTCCTCCTCACTCACACACCTCCTCCTCACTCACACACCTCCTCCTCACACACCTCCTCCTCACTCACACGCCTCCTCCTCACTCACACGCCTCCTCCTCACTCACACGCCTCCTCACGCCCCTTCCTCACTCACAGACCTCCTTCTCACTCACACACCTCCTTCTCACTCACACACCTCCTTCTCACTCACACACCTCCTCCTCACGCCTCCTCACTCACACACCTCCTCCTCACTCACACGCCTCCTCACTCACACTGCCTCCTCACTCACACGCCTCCTCACTCACAGACCTCCTTCTCACACCTCCTCACTCCCACACCTCCTCCTCACTCACACGCCTCCTCACGCCCCTTCCTCACTCACAGACCTCCTTCTCACTCATACACCTCCTTCTCACACCTCCTCACTCCCACACCTCCTCACTCCCACACCTCCTCACTCCCACACCTCCTCCTCACTCACACGCCTCCTCACGCCCCTTCCTCACTCACAGACCTCCTCCTCACTCACACACCTCCTCCTCACGCCTCCTCACTCACACACCTCCTCCTCACTCACACAACTCCTCCTCACGCCTCCTCACTCACACACCTCCTCCTCACTCACACACCTCCTCCTCCTCACGCCTCCTCACTCACACACCTCCTCCTCACGCCTCCTCACTCACACACCTCCTCCTCACTCACACAACCACTCCTCCTCACTCACACCAACCTCACTCCTCACTCACTCACACACCTCCTCCTCACTCACACACCCTCCTCCTCACTCACACACCTCCCCTCCTCCAGAAACACCTCACTCACACACCTCCTCCTCACTCACACACCTCCTCCTCACTCACACACACCTCCTCCTACGCCCTACTCCTCACTCCTCACACACACCTCCTCCTCACTCACACACCTCCTTCCTCACTCACACACAACTCCTCCTCACGCCTCCTCACTCACACACCTCCTCCTCACTCACACACTCCTCCTCACGCCTCCTCACTCACACACCTCCTCCTCACTCACACCTCCTCCTCACTCACACACCTCCTCTCTCCTCCGTCACTCTCACACCTCCTCCTCACTCACACAACCCTCCACTCACAACCTCCTCCTCACTCACACACCTCCTCCTCACTCACACAACTCCTCCTCACGCCTCCTCACTCACACACCTCCTCCTCACTCACACAACTCCTCCTCACTCACACACCTCCTCCTCACTCACACTCACCACCTCCTCCCTCATCCACCACCCTCCCTCACTCACACACCTCCTCCATCACCCACACACCTCCTCCCACACTCACTCAAACTCTCACACCTCCTCCTCACTCTCACTCCACACACCCTCCTCCTCACTCACACGCCTGCTCTCCTCACTTCACACGACCTCCTCCGCACATCACACACCTCCTTCTCACTCGACGCCTCCTCAAGCCTCCTCACTCACACATCCTCGTCCTCACTCATCCACCTCATCCTCAGCCTCCTCACTCACAACATGACCTCCCTCCTCCACTCACACACCTCCTCCTCACTCACACACCTCCTCCTCACTCACACACCTCCTCCTCACTCACACACCTCCTCCTCACTCACACACCTCCTCCTCACTCACCAGAACACCTCCTCCTCACTCACACACCTCCTCCTCACGAGCCTCCTCACACACCTCCTCTCACTCACACACCTCCTCCTCGACTCACACCACCTCCTCCTCACTCCACACACCCGTCTCCTCACTCACACAACTCCTCCTCACGCCTCCTCACTCACACACTCCTCCTCACTCACACAACTCCTCCTCATCACACACCTCCTCCTCACTCAACACCTCCTCCTCACTCACAACACCTCCTCCTCACTCACACAACTCCTCCTCACTCACATGTCGTGCGCCTCCTTCAGGCCTTGGCAGCGTAGCCCATGTTCTTCAGCACCTCCGTGTTGGTGTTGGCGTTCTCCAGAGAGTCTCTCTGGAACTCAATGGTCGACAGAGTTCCATCGATCTGCTCCAACTGTTTCTCCAAACGCTTCTTTCTCTTCAGAGCCTGGATCGCAGCTGCAACAGACCAGAACCTCTGCACCAGAACCTCTGGACCAGACCAGAACCTCTGGACTAGACCAGAACCTCTGGACTAGACCAGAACCTCTGGACCAGAACCTCTGGACCAGAACCTCTGGACCAAAACCTCTGGACCAAAACCTCTGGACCAGAACCTCTGGACCAGAACCTCTGGACCAGAACCTCTGGACCAAAACCTCTGGACCAAAACCTCTGGACCAGAACCTCTGGACCAAAACCTCTGGACCAAAACCTCTGGACCAGAACCTCTGCACCAGAACCTCTGTAACCTCTGGGTTGGAGGGGGTCACAAAAGGGACAATACTCTCTCACAGCCTAACATGGTACACCTCACATGGTACACCTCACATGGTACCCCTCACAGCCTCACATGGTGCCCCTCAAAGCC
Organism: Knipowitschia caucasica; assembly: GCA_964034765.1. NCBI lineage: Eukaryota > Metazoa > Chordata > Actinopteri > Gobiiformes > Gobiidae > Knipowitschia > Knipowitschia caucasica. Next base: position 696,396 of record OZ035827.1, on the reverse strand, counting down.
ACACATGGTACCTCTCGCCGCCTCACATGGATCCTCTCACAACCTCACATGGTACCTCTCACAGCCTAACATGGTACACCTCACATGGTGCCCCTCAAAGCCACACATGGTACCCCTCACAGCCTCACATGGTACCTCTCGCCGCCTCACATGGTACCTCACAGGGATCCTCTCACAACCTCACATGGTAGCTCTCACAGCCTCACATGCTACCCCACAGCCTCACATGGTGCCCCTCACAGCTTCACATGGTACCCCTCACAGCCTCACATGGTACCTCTCGCCGCCTCACATGGAACCCCTCACATGGTACCTCACATGGATCCTCTCACCTCACATGGTAGCTCTCACAGCCTCACATGCTACCCCACAGCCTCACATGGTGCCCCTCACAGCTTCACATGGTACCCCTCACAGCCTCACATTAAGGTAGCCTCTCATGCCTCACATGGAACCCCATGGTTCACACATGGTCAGCTCACATGGTACCTCTCACAGCCTCACATGGTCTCGCTCTCACAGCCTCACATGGTACCTCTCACAGCCTCACATGGTAGCTCTCACAGCCTCACATGCTACCCCACAGCCTCACATGGTGCCCCTCACAGCTTCACATGGTACCCCTCACAGCCTCACATGGTACCTCTCGCCGCCTCACATGGTACCTCACATGAATCCTCTCACAACCTCACATGGTAGCTCTCACAGCCTCACATGCTACCCCACAGCCTCACATGGTGCCCCTCACAGCTTCACATGGTACCCCTCACAGCCTCACATGGTACCTCTCTCCCGCCGCCTCACATGGAACCCCTCACATGGTACCTCACATGAATCCTCTCACAACCTCACATGGTAGCTCTCACAGCCTCACATGCTACCCCACAGCCTCACATGGTGCCCCTCACAGCTTCACATGGTACCCCTCACAGCCTCACATGGTACCTCTCGCCGCCTCACATGGAACCCCTCACATGGTACCTCACATGAATCCTCTCACAACCTCACATGGTAGCTCTCACAGCCTCACATGCTACCCCACAGCCCACATGGTGCCCCTCACAGCTTCACATGGTACCCCTCACAGCCTCACATGGTACCCTCCGCCGCCTCACATGGTACCTCACATGGATCCTCTCACAACCTCACATGGTAGCTCTCACAGCCTCACATGGCTACCCCCACAGCCTCACATGGTGCCCCTCACAGCTTCACATGGTACCCCTCACAGCCTCACATGGTACCTCTCGCCGCCTCACATGGAACCCCTCACATGGTACCTCACATGGATCCTCTCACCTCACATGGTAGCTCTCACAGCCTCACATGGTAGCTCTCACAGCCTCACATGGTAGCTCTCACAGCCTCACATGCTACCCCACAGCCTCACATGGTGCCCCTCACAGCTTCACATGGTACCCCTCACAGCCTCACATGGTACCTCTCGCCGCCTCACATGGTACCTCACATGAATCCTCTCACAACCTCACATGGTAGCTCTCACAGCCTCACATGCTACCCCACAGCCTCACATGGTGCCCCTCACAGCTTCACATGGTACCCCTCACAGCCTCACATGGTACCTCTCGCCGCCTCACATGGAACCCCTCACATGGTACCTCACATGAATCCTCTCACAACCTCACATGGTAGCTCTCACAGCCTCACATGCTACCCCACAGCCTCACATGGTGCCCCTCACAGCTTCACATGGTACCCCTCACAGCCTCACATGGTACCATCTCGCCGCCTCACATGGAACCCCTCACATGGTACCTCACATGAATCCTCTCACAACCTCACATGGTAGCTCTCACAGCCTCACATGCTACCCCACAGCCTCACATGGTGCCCCTCACAGCTTCACATGGTACCCCTCACAGCCTCACATGGTACCCCCCCACAGCCTCACATGGTACCCCTCACAGCCTCACATGGTACCCCCCACAGCCTCACATGGTACCCCTCACAGCCTCACATGGTACCCCCCACAGCTTCACATGGTGCCCCTCACAGCTTCACATGGTACCCCTCACAGCCTCACATGGTACCTCACATGAATCCTCTCACAGCCTCACATGCTACCCCACAGCCTCACATGGTGCCCCTCACAGCTTCACATGGTACCCCCTCACAGCCTCACATGGTACCCCTCACAGCCTCACATGGTACCCCTCACAGCCTCACATGGTACCCCCCCATAGCCTCACATGGTGCCCCTCACAGCTTCACATGGTGCCCCTCACAGCTTCACATGGTACCCCCCACAGCCTCACATGGTACCCCTCACAGCCTCACATGGTACCCCCCCCCACAGCCTCACATGGTACCCCTCACAGCCTCACATGGTACCCCCCACAGCCTCACATGGTGCCCCTCACAGCCTCACATGGTACCCCTCACAGCCTCACATGGTACCCCCCACAGCCTCACATGGTACCCCTCACAGCCTCACATGGTGCCCCTCACAGCTTCACATGGTGCCCCTCACAGCTTCACATGGTACCCCTCACAGCTTCACATGGTAGCTCTCACAGCCTCACATGGTGCCCCTCACAGCCTCACATGGTGCCCCTCACAGCCTCACATGGTGCCCCTCACAGCTTCACATGGTGCCCCTCACAGCTTCACATGGTGCCCCTCACAGCTTCACATGGTACCCCTCACAGCCTCACATGGTACCCCTCACAGCCTCACATGGTACCTCTCTTGTTCCTGGTCCCATGCCTCTTCGCCAGCTCCAGCTCGTGATGGATCTTCTTCTCCAGAAACTCCTGCTTCTTGCTGAGCATGTCCTCGGTGTCTCGGAGCTTCTGGATCGCCTCCTGCGTGGACGGTCCTTTCCCGCCTTTGCCTCCTCCAAACATCTTAGCGATCAGCGCCATTTCTGCGCCACCCTGCCCGGACTCTGATTGCGGTTTGGGGCCGCTGTACGGGCTCTGTGTCCGGGGACGGTGCTCCTCCGCTCCCGTTATGATGTTATGTCACACGTAGGATGATTGTTGACAGCTACTTCCGCAAAGGCCCGTGACGTCACGTGGCAATGATCATAGATACGTTTTTATATGTCTACTCACTTGTGTTTTAACATTAATTCTTTCAAGAAATGCATTTTTTATATTTATATAAATAAAGAGTAGACACCGCATCGGTCTCTACCACTCGTCATCTTGGACAGGTCACCCTCTCCACTCCGCCATCTTGGACAGGTCACCCTACCACTCCGCCATCTTGGACAGGTCACCCTCTCCACTCCGCCATCTTGGACAGGTCACCCTACCACTCCGCCATCTTGGACAGGTCACCCTCTCCACTCCGCCATCTTGGACAGGTCACCCTACCACTCCGCCATCTTGGACAGGTCACCCTCTCCACTCCGCCATCTTGGACAGGTCACCCTACCACTCCGCCATCTTGGACAGGTCACCCTCTCCACTCCGCCATCTTGGACAGGTCACCCTACCACTCCGCCATCTTGGACAGGTCACCCTACCACTCCGCCATCTTGGACAGGTCACCCGCTCAGTGCCATCCGTTTGGCAGCGCTGTAACTCGCTGCGTACTAAACTTATTTAGGCGTTGTTTTTGCTGTAAACATCACATGTAGCAAAGATACAGGACACAGGGTTTGGCGTGTATTCACAGTGGGCTTAACAGTAATAGAATATTCTGATATGTATTATTGGTAATTTGCAAAATTACCTTTCATATGGGGGGGGGTCTGTGTACACTTCGGGCAGAGCGTTTGAGCGAGCGTGAGTGTGTGAGTGAGTCAAAACAAAATTAGCATCACACGCTAACGGCCCTCATCCTTTATTATTTATGTTTTATTTTCTCTTCAAACAAAATAAGATCAAATGAATATGAGGAGCAGGGGGAGGTGAGGAGCAGGGGGAGGTGAGGAGCAGGGGGGGGGAGGTGAGGAGCAGGGGGAGGTGAGGAGCAGGGGGAGGTGAGGAGCAGGGGGAGGTGAGGAGCAGGGGGAGGGGAGGAGCAGGGGGAGGGGAGGAGGGGAGGGGAGGAGGGGAGGAGGGGGAGGTGAGGAGCAGGAGGAGGTGAGGAGCAGGGGAGGGGAGGAGCAGGGGGAGGTGGAGGAGCAGGGGGAGGGGAGGAGGGGGAGGTGAGGAGCAGGAGGAGGTGAGGAGCAGGGGGAGCTGAGGAGCAGGGGGAGGTGAGGAGCAGGGGAGGGGGAGGAGCAGGGGGAGGGGAGGAGGGGGAGGTGAGGAGCAGGAGGAGGTGAGGAGCAGGGGGAGCTGAGGAGCAGGGGGAGGGGAGGAGCAGGGGGAGGTGAGGAGCAGGGGGAGGTGAGGAGGGGGAGGTGAGGAGCAGGGGGAGGTGAGGAGCAGGGGGAGGTGAGGAGCAGGGGGAGGTGAGGAGCAGGGGAGGGGAGGAGGGGAGGTGAGGAGCAGGGGGAGGTGAGGAGCAGGAGGAGGTGAGGAGCAGGGGGAGGTGAGTAGCAGGGGGAGGGAGGAGCAGGGGGAGGGGAGGAGCAGGGGGAGGGGAGGAGCAGGGGGAGGTGAGGAGCAGGGGGAGGTGAGGGGGGGGAGGTGAGGAGCAGGGGGAGGTGAGGAGCAGGGGGAGGGGAGGAGGGGGAGGTGAGGAGCAGGGGAGGTGAGGAGCAGGGGAGGTGAGGAGCAGGGGAGGTGAGGAGCAGGGGAGGTGAGGAGGGGGGTGAGGAGCAGGGGAGGTGAGGAGCAGGGGGAGGTGAGGAGCAGGGGGAGGTGAGGAGCAGGGGGAGGTGAGGAGCAGGGGAGGTGAGGAGCAGGGGGAGGTGAGGAGCAGGGGGAGGTGAGGAGCAGGGGGAGGTGAGGAGCAGGGGGAGGTGAGGAGCAGGGGAGGGGAGGAGCAGGGGGAGGTGAGGAGCAGGGGGAGGGGAGGAGCAGGGGGAGGGGAGGAGCAGGGGGAGGGGAGGAGCAGGGGGAGGTGAGGAGCAGGGGAGGTGAGGAGGGGGGGGAGGAGCAGAGGGGAGGTGAGGAGGGGAGGGGAGGAGGGGGAGGTGAGGAGCAGGGGGAGGTGAGGAGATCAGGGAGGTGAGGAGCAGGGGGAGGTGAGAGCAGGGGGAGGTGAGGAGGTGGGCGGCGTGAGGAGCAGGGGGAGGTGAGGAGCAGGGGGAGGTGAGGAGCAGGGGGGAGGTGAGGAGCAGGGGGAGTGAGGAGCGAGGGGGAGGTGAGGAGCAGGGGGAGGTGAGGAGCAGGGGGAGGTGAGGAGCAGGGGGAGGCAGCGACAGGAACATCCAAAGTAAAAAGCACTTGGGCACATGGCACAGGGTCCACACAGAGATGAACAGAAACAAGATCGTTCAAAGGTAACTTTGTAAAAGTTTGTAGAGGAACGTAGAGCTCAGAGGAACGTAGAGCTCAGAGGAACGTAGAGCTCAGAGGAACGTAGAGCTCAGAGGAACGTAGAGCTCAGAGGAACGTAGAGCTCAGGGAACGTAGAGCTCTGGGAACGTAGAGCTCAGAGGAACGTAGAGCTCAGAGGAACGTAGAGCTCAGGGAACGTAGAGCTCAGAGGAACGTAGAGCTCTGAGAACATAGAGCTCAGAGGAACGTAGAGCTCAGAGGAACGTAGAGCTCAGAGGACCGTAGAGCTCAGAGGACCGTAGAGCTCAGAGGACCGTAGAGCTCAGGACGTAGAGCTCAGGGAACTAGTAGAGCTCAGAGGTGCAGTCCCAGCGGTGTCCAGCAGGTGGCGCTGTGACTCTGGAATGATCGAAACACAGTGCTTCAAATACAGTAAAGTCCTTTTTGCAGAATCTCTTTAAAGTAAAATCTCAAAACTATTTCATCGGCAACTTTGTCCTAGAAAACTGATCCTCCGTCACAATCGTCTGCTTCCAGTTCAGGGGGGGCCCCGGGGGGTCCACAACAGGGGGTCCACAGGGGACGGTCCCCGGGGGTCCATCACAACAGCTCGTACTGCCGCAGGTGCATTCTCTGGATGATGTCTCTGCAGTCGTTGAAAACTCGGCGAATATTCTCCGTGTCCACGGCGCACGTGAAGTGCGGGTAACAGTAATGTCTGCCATCGCCACTCGCCGTGCTGATCCTCTGCAACACACGTGACATCACAGAAGACATGTGACATCACAGAAGACATGTGACATCACAGAAGACACGTGACATCACAGAAGACACGTGACATCACAGAAGACACGTGACATCACAGAAGACACGTGACATCACAGAAGACACGTGACATCACAGAAGACACGTGACATCACAGAAGACATGTGACATCACAGAAGACATGTGACATCACAGAAGACACGTGACATCACAGAAGACACGTGACATCACAGAAGACATGTGACATCACAGAAGACATGTGACATCACAGAAGACACGTGACATCACAGAAGACACGTGACATCACAGACTGAAGACATGCGACATCACAGGACTTAGGGTATGAAGTACTAAAAGTATAGTTAAGATTTCACAGATATCTTAGTGTTAGTGTTCCATCTAGACTCCGAGTAGCAGTCTCGGCCCCTGAGGAGCAGTCTCGGCCCCTGAGGAGCAGTCTCGGCCCCTGAGGAGCAGACTCCGCCCCTGAGGAGCAGACTCCGCCCCTGAGGAGCAGTCTCGGCCCCTGAGGAGCAGTCTCCGCCCCTGAGGAGCAGACTCCGCCCCTGAGGAGCAGTCTCCGCCCCTGAGGAGCAGACTCCGCCCCTGAGGAGCAGTCTCCGCCCCTGAGGAGCAGTCTCGGCCCCTGAGGAGCAGTCTCGGCCCCTGAGGAGCAGTCTCGGCCCCTGAGGAGCAGTCTCCGCCCCTGAGGAGCAGTCTCCGCCCCTGAGGAGCAGTCTCCGCCCCTGAGGAGCAGACTCCGCCCCTGAGGAGCAGTCTCGGCCCCTGAGGAGCAGTCTCCGCCCCTGAGGAGCAGACTCCGCCCCTGAGGAGCAGTCTCCGCCCCTGAGGAGCAGACTCCGCCCCTGAGGAGCAGTCTCCGCCCCTGAGGAGCAGACTCCGCCCCTGAGGAGCAGACTCCGCCCCTGAGGAGCAGTCTCCGCCCCTGAGGAGCAGTCTCCGCCCCTGAGGAGCAGTCTCCGCCCCTGAGGAGCAGTCTCCGCCCCTGAGGAGCAGTCTCCGCCCCTGAGGAGCAGACTCCGCCCCTGAGGAGCAGTCTCCGCCCCTGAGGAGCAGACTCCGCCCCTGAGGAGCAGTCTCCGCCCCTGAGGAGCAGTCTCCGCCCCTGAGGAGCAGTCTCCGCCCCTGAGGAGCAGACTCCGCCCCTGAGGAGCAGACTCCGCCCCTGAGGAGCAGACTCCGCCCCTGAGGAGCAGTGAAACTGACACAGGACATCGGTCCAAATGTTTTGAAGCCTCTGGTCACCAGTTTTGGTCCAGGTCTAGTCCAGGTCTAGTCCAGGTCTAGTCCAGGTCTAGTCCAGGTCTAGTCCAGGTCTAGTCCAGGTCTAGTCCACTCACCAGGAACTCGTCTCTGATGAAATACTTTGCTCTCGTGACGCGAGGATCTTCTCCAGGCTCTGGGGCGGCTGCAAGACAAAAAATGACTGAACAAGAGGAGGAGAAAGGGAGGAGAGAGAGAGGGGAGAGAGGGAGAGAAGAGAGAGTGGGGGGAGAGAAGAGAGAGGAGAGAGAGAGGAGAGGGAGGAGAGAGGGGAGAGGGAGGAGAGAGAGGAGAGGAGAGAGGAGGGAGAGGAGAGAGGGGAGAAGAGAGAGAGAAGAGAGAGAGGAGAGAGAGGAGAGGGAGGAGAGGAGAGAGGAGGGAGAGGAGAGAGGGGAGAAAAGAGAGGAGAGAGGGGAGAAAAGAGAGGTGAGAGGAGAGAGAGGAGAGAGGAGAGAGGAGAGAGAGGAGAGAGGGGAGAAAAGAGAGGTGAGAGGAGAGAGAGGAGAGAGGAGAGAGGAGAGAGAGAGGAGAGAGGAGAGAGGAGAGAGAGGAGAGAGGAGAGAGGAGAGAGAGGAGAGAGGAGAGAGAGGAGAGAGAGGAGAGAGAGGAGAGAGAGGAGAGAGGAGAGAGGAGAGAGAGGAGAGAGAGGAGAGAGGAGAGAGGAGAGAGAGGAGAGAGGAGAGAGGAGAGGGGAGAAAAGAGAGGTGAGAGGAGAGAGAGGAGAGAGAGGAGAGAGAGGGGGAGAGAGGAGAGAGAGGAGAGAGGAGAGAGAGGAGAGAGGAGAGAGAGGAGAGAGAGGAGAATATTCTCACCATCGTCTGGTGTCGTGTATCGAGCGAATTCAGGGAAATAATCTTCGATCTTTGATTTTCCCGCCAAAACTTTTTCCGCCAAAAGATCCTGTTTGTTCAGGAACAAGATGACAGAGATGGTCCTCAGCCACCTAGGGTCAGAGGTCACACACTGTAAACCTGTGTACATGTGTGTGTGCACATGTGTGTACCTGTGCAACTGTGTGTACCTATGTACCTGTGCTCACCTGTGTACCTGTGCTCACCTGTTGTTCCAGATGTTCTGTAACAGGTTGAGCGCCTCCTGCAGGCGGTTGGTCTGATTGTACCTGTGCTCACCTGTTTGTACTTGTGCTCACCTGTTGTTCCAGATGTTCTTGAACAGGTTGAGCGCCTCCTGCAGGCGGTTTATCTGATTGTACCTGTGTGTACCTGTGCTCACCTGTTCCAGATGTTCTGTAACAGGTTGAGCGCCTCCAGCAGGCGGTTGGTCTGATTGTACCTGTGCTCACCTGTGTGTACCTGTGCTCACCTGTTGTTCCAGATGTTCTTGAACAGGTTGAGCGCCTCCTGCAGGCGGTTGGTCTGATTGTCTTCTCTGATCACCATGTTATAACTGCTGCTCGCCACAACAAAGATTATAGCTGTGACATCTGAGAGAGAGGAGGTGTTAGGAGGTGCTAGGAGGTGCTGTATTGAAGAAAGAGGAGAGGGGGAAGGAGGAGAGAGGAGAGGAGGAGGAGAGAGGAGGTGCTGTACTGAAGGAGGAGGAGAGGGGGAGAGGAGAGGATGAGGAGGAGAGAGAGGAGGTGGTAGGAGGTGCTGTACTGAAGAAAGAGGAGAGGGGGGGGAGGAGAGAGAGGAGGAGGAGGCAAGAGGGGAGGAGGAGGCGTTAGGAGGTGCTGAACTGAAGAAGGAGGAGAAGGATGAGGAGAGAGGAGGAGTAGGAGAAAGAGGAGAGGAGGAGAGAGAGGGGCGAGGAGGTGCTATACTGAAGGAGGAGGAGAGGAGAGGATGAGGAGGAGGTGGTAGGAGGTGCTGTACTGAAGGAGGAGGAGAGGAGAGGATGAGGAGGAGGTGGTAGGAGGTGCTGTACTGAAGGAGGAGGAGAGGAGAGGATGAGGAGGAGGTGGTAGGAGGTGCTGTACTGAGAGAGGAGGAGTCAGTCACCGTTAAAACACTGGATCCATTTCCGGCGCTCGTCCCTCTGACCACCGACGTCAAACATGCTGTGGACAAAGACACCATGTGAGACACCAGGAGAGAGACACCAGGAGGAGACACCAGGAGAGAGACACCAGGAAGAGACACCAGGAGCAGAGACACCAGGAGAGAGACACCAGGAGAGAGACACCAGGAGAGAGACACCAGGAGAGAGACACCAGGAGAGAGACACCAGGAGAGAGACACCAGGAGGAGACACCAGGAAAGACACCAGGAAGAGACACCAGGAGCAGAGGGACCAGGAGAGAGACACCAGGAGAGAGACACCAGGAGAGAGACACCAGGAGAGAGACACCAGGAGAGAGACACTAGGAGAGAGGCACCAGGAGAGAGACACCAGGAGAGAGGCACCAGGAGAGAGACCAGGAGAGAGACACCAGGAGAGAGACCAGGAGAGAGACACCAGGAGAGAGACACCAGGAGAGAGACACCAGGAGAGAGGCACCAGGAGAGAGGCACCAGGAGAGGCACCAGGAGAGACACCAGGAGAGAGACACCAGGAGAGAGACACCAGGAGGAGACACCAGGAGGAGACACCAGGAGGAGACACCAGGAGGAGACACCAGGAGAGAGACACCAGGAGCAGACACCAGGAGGAGACACCAGGAGGAGACACCAGGAGGAGACACCAGGAGAGAGACACCAGGAGAGAGACACCAGGGGGAGACACCAGGAGAGACACCAGGAAGAGACACCAGGAGCAGAGGGACCAGGAGAGACACCAGGAGGAGAGACACCAGGTGGACACC
>OZ035827.1:591280-681280 GCA_964034765.1 Knipowitschia caucasica | reverse complement strand
AACAACTGTAACACACAGTTACACAACAACTGTAACACAACAACTGTAACACACAGTTACACAACAACTGTAACACACACAGTTACACAACAACTGTAACACAACAGTTACACAACAACTGTAACACAGTTACACAACAACTGTAACACACAGTTACACAACAACTGTAACACAACAACTGTAACACACACAGTTACACAACAACTGTAACACACACAGTTACACAACAACTGTAACACAACAGTTACACAACAACTGTAACACAGTTACACAACAACTGTAACACACAGTTACACAACAACTGTAACACAACAACTGTAACACACACAGTTACACAACAACTGTAACACACACAGTTACACAACAACTGTAACACACACAGTTACACAACAACTGTAACACAACAGTTACACAACAACTGTAACACACAGTTACACAACAACTGTAACACAGTTACACAACAACTGTAACACACAGTTACACAACAACTGTAACACAGTTACACAACAACTGTAACACACAGTTACACAACAACTGTAACACAGTTACACAACAACTGTAACACAACAACTGTAACACACAGTTACACAACAACTGTAACACAGTTACACAACAACTGTAACACAGTTACACAACAACTGTAACACACAGTTACACAACAACTGTAACACAACAACTGTAACACACACAGTTACACAACAACTGTAACACACACAGTTACACAACAACTGTAACACAACAGTTACACAACAACTGTAACACAGTTACACAACAACTGTAACACAGTTACACAACAACTGTAACACACAGTTACACAACAACTGTAACACAACAACTGTAACACACACAGTTACACAACAACTGTAACACACAGTTACACAACAACTGTAACACACACAGTTACACAACAACTGTAACACAACAGTTACACAACAACTGTAACACACAGTTACACAACAACTGTAACACAGTTACACAACAACTGTAACACACAGTTACACAACAACTGTAACACAGTTACACAACAACTGTAACACACAGTTACACAACAACTGTAACACAGTTACACAACAACTGTAACACACAGTTACACAACAACTGTAACACAGTTACACAACAACTGTAACACAGTTACACAACAACTGTAACACACAGTTACACAACAACTGTAACACAACAACTGTAACACACACAGTTACACAACAACTGTAACACACACAGTTACACAACAACTGTAACACAACAGTTACACAACAACTGTAACACAGTTACACAACAACTGTAACACACAGTTACACAACAACTGTAACACAACAACTGTAACACACACAGTTACACAACAACTGTAACACACACAGTTACACAACAACTGTAACACAACAGTTACACAACAACTGTAACACAGTTACACAACAACTGTAACACAGTTACACAACAACTGTAACACACAGTTACACAACAACTGTAACACAACAACTGTAACACACACAGTTACACAACAACTGTAACACACACAGTTACACAACAACTGTAACACAGTTACACAACAACTGTAACACAGTTACACAACAACTGTAACACACAGTTACACAACAACTGTAACACACAGTTACACAACAACTGTAACACACAGTTACACAACAACTGTAACACACACAGTTACACAACAACTGTAACACACACAGTTACACAACAACTGTAACACACACAGTTACACAACAACTGTAACACAACAGACCATATGTGCTGCAACAGACCATATGTGCTGCAACAGACCATATGAGCAGTATTTAAATCCAGAGTTGAGAATTAGTGAATAACTTTCAGATTGCTTTACTAAAAGATTTCTATAACAGTATATTTCTGACCAATATATCGATAATTGTCATATCGTGATATAATCGTTCTAGTGAGCTTTGTATCGCGTATCGTATCGTGAGGTATCCTGAGGATCCCACCCCTACACAACAGCTGCAACAAACACACACAGTTACACAAAAGTCGCCAAACACACACCACTGTGACTCTACAGCTGCCACAAACACACACCACAAACACACACCACTGTGACTCTACAGCTGCCACACACACACACCACTGTGACTCTACAGCTGCCACAAACACACACACACACCACTGTGACTCTACAGCTGCCACAAACACACACACACACCACTGTGACTCTACAGCTGCCACAAACACACACCACAAACACACACCACTGTGACTCTACAGCTGCCACAAACACACACCACTGTGACTCTACAGCTGCCACACACACACACCACTGTGACTCTACAGCTGCCACAAACACACACCACAAACACACACCACTGTGACTCTACAGCTGCCACACACACACACCACTGTGACTCTACAGCTGCCACAAACACACACCACAAACACACACCACTGTGACTCTACAGCTGCCACACACACACACCACTGTGACTCTACAGCTGCCACAAACACACACCACAAACACACACCACTGTGACTCTACAGCTGCCACACACACACACCACTGTGACTCTACAGCTGCCACACACACACACACACACAACACACACACACCACTGTGACTACAGCTGCCACACACACACACCACTGTGACTCTACAGCTGCCACACACACACACCACAAACACACACACCACTGTGACTCTACAGCTGCCACAAACACACACCACAAACACACACCACTGTGACTCTACAGCTGCCACACACACACACACACCACTGTGACTCTACAGCTGCCACAAACACACACACACACCACTGTGACTCTACAGCTGCCACAAACACACACCACTGTGACTCTACAGCTGCCACAAACACACACCACTGTGACTCTACAGCTGCCACAAACACACACCACTGTGACTCTACAGCTGCCACAAACACACACCACACACACACACCACTGTGACTCTACAGCTGCCACAAACACACACCACAAACACACACCACTGTGACTCTACAGCTGCCACACACACACACCACACACACACACCACTGTGACTCTACAGCTGCCACAAACACACACCACTGTGACTCTACAGCTGCCACACAAACACACACCACAAACACACACCACTGTGACTCTACAGCTGCCACACACACACACCACAAACACACACCACTGTGACTCTACAGCTGCCACAAACACACACCACTGTGACTCTACAGCTGCCACAAACACACACCACTGTGACTCTACAGCTGCCACAAACACACACCACAAACACACACCACTGTGACTCTACAGCTGCCACACACACACACCACACACACACACCACTGTGACTCTACAGCTGCCACACACACACACCACACACACACACCACTGTGACTCTACAGCTGCCACAAACACACACCACTGTGACTCTACAGCTGCCACACAAACACACACCACAAACACACACCACTGTGACTCTACAGCTGCCACACACACACACCACAAACACACACCACTGTGACTCTACAGCTGCCACACACACACACCACAAACACACACCACTGTGACTCTACAGCTGCCACACACACACACCACTGTGACTCTACAGCTGCCACAAACACACACACCACTGTGACTCTACAGCTGCCACACACACACACCACTGTGACTCTACAGCTGCCACAAACACACACCACTGTGACTCTACAGTTGCCACACACACACACACACACCACTGTGACTCTACAGCTGCCACAAACACACACCACTGTGACTCTACAGCTGCCACAAACACACACACACACCACTGTGACTCTACAGCTGCCACACACACACACACACCACAAACACACACCACTGTGACTCTACAGCTGCCACACACACACACCACTGTGACTCTACAGCTGCCACAAACACACACACACACACACACAAACACACACCACTGTGACTCTACAGCTGCCACACACACACCACTGTGACTCTACAGCTGCCACAAACACACACACACACACACCACAAACACACAACAGCTGCCACACACACACACACCACAAACACACACACACACACCACAAACACACAACAGCTGCCACACACACACACACCACAAACACACAACAGCTGCCACACACACACACCACAAACACACAACAACTGCCACACACACACACCACAAACACACAACAGCTGCCACACACACACACCACAAACACACAACAGCTGCCACACACACACACCACAAACACACAACAGCTGCCACACACACACACCACAAACACACAACAGCTGCCACACACACACACACACAAACACACAACAGCTGCCACACACACACACCACAAACACACAACAGCTGCCACACACACACACCACAAACACACAACAGCTGCCACACACACACACCACAAACACACAACAGCTGCCACACACACACACCACAAACACACAACAACTGCCACACACACACACCACAAACACACAACAGCTGCCACACACACACACCACAAACACACAACAGCTGCCACACACACACACCACAAACACACAACAGCTGCCACACACACACACCACAAACACACAACAGCTGCCACACACACACACCACAAACACACAACAACTGCCACACACACACACCACAAACACACAACAACTGCCACACACACACACACAGCTCTCACCTCGATGGCCTCTTTAATGTTGTTCTTTATGTCCTGGATTTTCTGTTTTTTTTCCCTGTAACAAAAAAGGATTTTGAGGACGAGGACAGTTATGTTTGAGGACAGAGACAGTTATGTTTGAGGACAGAGACAGTTATGTTTGAGGACAGAGACAGTTATGTTTGAGGACAGAGACAGTTATGTTTGAGGACAGAGACAGTTATGTTTGAGGACAGAGACAGTTATGTTTGAGGACAGAGACAGTTATGTTTGAGGACAGAGACAGTTATGTTTGAGGACAGAGACAGTTATGTTTGAGGACGAGGACAGTTATGTTTGAGGACGAGGACAGTTATGTTTGAGGACAGAGACAGTTATGTTTGAGGACAGAGACAGTTATGTTTGAGGACAGAGACAGTTATGTTTGAGGACAGAGGACAGTTATGTTTGAGGACAGAGACAGTTATGTTTGAGGACAGAGGACAGTTATGTTTGAGGACAGAGACAGTTATGTTTGAGGACAGAGACAGTTATGTTTGAGGACAGAGACAGTTATGTTTGAGGACAGAGACAGTTATGTTTGAGGACAGAGACAGTTATGTTTGAGGACAGAGACAGTTATGTTTGAGGACAGAGACAGTTATGTTTGAGGACAGAGACAGTTATGTTTGAGGACAGAGACAGTTATGTTTGAGGACAGAGACAGTTATGTTTGAGGACAGAGACAGTTATGTTTGAGGACAGAGACAGTTATGTTTGAGGACAGAGACAGTTATGTTTGAGGACAGAGACAGTTATGTTTGAGGACAGAGACAGTTATGTTTGAGGACAGAGACAGTTATGTTTGAGGACAGAGACAGTTATGTTTGAGGACAGAGACAGTTATGTTTGAGGACAGAGACAGTTATGTTTGAGGACAGAGACAGTTATGTTTGAGGACAGGAATTATGTTGAGGACAGAGACAGTTATTGTTTGAGGACAGAGACAGTTATGTTTGAGGACAGAGACAGTTATGTTTGAGGACAGAGACAGTTATGTTTGAGGACAGAGACAGTTATGTTTGAGGACAGAGACAGTTATGTTTGAGGACAGAGACAGTTATGTTTGAGGACAGAGACAGTTATGTTTGAGGACAGAGACAGTTATGTTTGAGGACAGAGACAGTTATGTTTGAGGACAGAGACAGTTATGTTTGAGGACAGAGACAGTTATGTTGAGACAGAGTTATGTTTGAGGACAGAGACAGTTATGTTTGAGGACAGAGACAGTTATGTTTGAGGACAGAGACAGTTATGTTGAGGACAGAGACAGTTATGTTTGAGGACAGAGACAGTTATGTTTGAGGACAGAGACAGTTTATAGTTTGAGGACAGAGACAGTTATGTTTGAGGACAGAGGACAGTTATGTTTGAGGACAGAGACAGTTATGTTTGTTGAGGACAGAGACAGTTATGTTTGGGACAGAGACAGTTATGTTTGAGGACAGAGACAGTTATGTTTTGAGGAGGACAGAGACAGTTATGTTTGAGGACAGAGACAGTTATGTTTGAGGACAGAGACAGTTATGTTTGAGGACAGAGACAGTTATGTTTGAGGACAGAGACAGTTATGTTTGAGGACAGAGACAGTTATGTTTGAGGACAGAGACAGTTATGTTTGAGGACAGAGACAGTTATGTTTGAGGACAGAGACAGTTATGTTTGAGGACAGAGACAGTTATGTTTGAGGACAGAGACAGTTATGTTTGAGGACGAGGACAGTTATGTTTGAGGACGAGAGACAGTTATGTTTGAGGACGAGGACAGTTATGTTTGAGGACGAGAGACAGTTATGTTTGAGGACAGAGACAGTTATGTTTGAGGACAGAGACAGTTATGTTTGTTTAGGACAGAGACAGTTATGTTTTGAGGACAGAGACAGTTATGTTTGAGGACAGAGACAGTTATGTTTGAGGACGAGGACAGTTATGTTTGAGGACGAGGACAGTTATGTTTGAGGACAGAGACAGTTATGTTTGAGGACGAGGACAGTTATGTTTGAGGACAGAGACAGTTATGTTTGAGGACAGAGACAGTTATGTTTGAGGACAGAAGTTACAGTTATGTTTGAGGACAGAGACAGTTATGTTTGAGGACAGAGACAGTTATGTTTGAGGACAGAGACAGTTATGTTTGAGGACAGAGACAGTTATGTTTGAGGACAGAGACAGTTATGTTTGAGGACAGAGACAGTTATGTTTGAGGACAGAGACAGTTATGTTTGAGGACGAGAGGACAGTTATGTTTGAGGACAGAGACAGTTATGTTTGAGGACAGAGACAGTTATGTTTGAGGACAGAGACAGTTATGTTTGAGGACAGAGACAGTTATGTTTGAGGACGAGGACAGTTATGTTTGAGGACGAGGACAGTTATGTTTGAGGACGAGGACTAGGACAGTTATGTTTGAGGACGAGGACAGTTATGTTTGAGGACGAGGACAGTTATGTTTGAGGACAGAGACAGTTATGTTTGAGGACAGAGACAGTTATGTTTGAGGACAGAGACAGTTATGTTTGAGGACAGAGACAGTTATGTTTGAGGACAGAGACAGTTATGTTTGAGGACAGAGACAGTTATGTTTGAGGACAGAGACAGTTATGTTTGAGGACAGAGACAGTTATGTTTGAGGACAGAGACAGTTATGTTTGAGGACAGAGACAGTTATGTTTGAGGACAGAGACAGTTATGTTTGAGGACAGAGACAGTTATGTTTGAGGACAGAGACAGTTATGTTTGAGGACAGAGACAGTTATGTTTGAGGACAGAGACAGTTATGTTTGAGGACAGAGACAGTTATGTTTGAGGACAGAGACAGTTATGTTTGAGGACAGAGACAGTTATGTTTGAGGACAGAGACAGTTATGTTTGAGGACAGAGACAGTTATGTTTGAGGACAGAGACAGTTATGTTTGAGGACAGAGACAGTTATGTTTGAGGACAGAGACAGTTATGTTTGAGGACAGAGACAGTTATGTTTGAGGACGAGGACAGTTATGTTTGAGGACAGAGACAGTTATGTTTGAGGACAGAGACAGTTATGTTTGAGGACAGAGACAGTTATGTTTGAGGACAGAGACAGTTATGTTTGAGGACAGAGACAGTTTGAGGACAGAGACAGTTATGTTTGAGGACAGAGACAGTTATGTTTGAGGACGAGGACAGTTATGTTTGAGGACGAGGATAGTTATGTTTGAGGACAGAGACAGTTATGTTTGAGGACAGAGACAGTTATGTTTGAGGACGAGGACAGTTATGTTTGAGGACGAGGACAGTTATGTTTGAGGACGAGGACAGTTATGTTTGAGGACGAGGACAGTTATGTTTGAGGACGAGGACAGTTATGTTTGAGGACGACGACAGTTATGTTTGAGGACAGAGACAGTTATGTTTGAGGACAGAGACAGTTATGTTTGAGGACAGAGACAGTTATGTTTGAGGACGAGGACAGTTATGTTTGAGGACAGAGACAGTTATTTTGAGGACAGAGACAGTTATGTTTGAGGACAGAGACAGTTATGTTTGAGGACAGAGACAGTTATGTTTGAGGACAGAGACAGTTATGTTTGAGGACAGAGACAGTTATGTTTGAGGACGAGGACAGTTATGTTTGAGGACAGAGACAGTTATGTTTGAGGACAGAGACAGTTATGTTTGAGGACAGAGACAGTTATGTTTGAGGACAGAGACAGTTATGTTTGAGGACAGAGACAGTTATGTTTGAGGACAGAGACAGTTATGTTTGAGGACAGAGACAGTTATGTTTGAGGACGAGGACAGTTATGTTTGAGGACGAGGACAGTTATGTTTGAGGACGAGGACAGTTATGTTTGAGGACGAGGACAGTTATGTTTGAGGACGAGGACAGTTATGTTTGAGGACGAGGACAGTTATGTTTGAGGACAGAGACAGTTATGTTTGAGGACAGAGACAGTTATGTTTGAGGACAGAGACAGTTATGTTTGAGGACGAGGACAGTTATGTTTGAGGACAGAGACAGTTATGTTTGAGGACAGAGACAGTTATGTTTGAGGACAGAGACAGTTATGTTTGAGGACAGAGACAGTTATGTTTGAGGACAGAGACAGTTATGTTTGAGGACGAGGACAGTTATGTTTGAGGACGAGGACAGTTATGTTTGAGGACGAGGACAGTTATGTTTGAGGACAGAGACAGTTATGTTTGAGGACAGAGACAGTTATGTTTGAGGACAGAGACAGTTATGTTTGAGGACAGAGACAGTTATGTTTGAGGACAGAGACAGTTATGTTTGAGGACAGAGACAGTTATGTTTGAGGACGAGGACAGTTATGTTTGAGGACAGAGACAGTTATGTTTGAGGACAGAGACAGTTATGTTTGAGGACAGAGACAGTTATGTTTGAGGACAGAGACAGTTATGTTTGAGGACAGAGACAGTTATGTTTGAGGACAGAGACAGTTATGTTTGAGGACAGAGACAGTTATGTTTGAGGACGAGGACAGTTATGTTTGAGGACGAGGACAGTTATGTTTGAGGACGAGGACAGTTATGTTTGAGGACGAGGACAGTTATGTTTGAGGACAGAGACAGTTATGTTTGAGGACAGAGACAGTTATGTTTGAGGACAGAGACAGTTATGTTTGAGGACGAGGACAGTTATGTTTGAGGACAGAGACAGTTATGTTTGAGGACAGAGACAGTTATGTTTGAGGACAGAGACAGTTATGTTTGAGGACAGAGACAGTTATGTTTGAGGACGAGGACAGTTATGTTTGAGGACGAGGACAGTTATGTTTGAGGACGAGGACAGTTATGTTTGAGGACGAGGACAGTTATGTTTGAGGACAGAGACAGTTATGTTTGAGGACAGAGACAGTTATGTTTGAGGACAGAGACAGTTATGTTTGAGGACAGAGACAGTTATGTTTGAGGACAGAGACAGTTATGTTTGAGGACGAGGACAGTTATGTTTGAGGACAGAGACAGTTATGTTTGAGGACAGAGACAGTTATGTTTGAGGACAGAGACAGTTATGTTTGAGGACAGAGACAGTTATGTTTGAGGACAGAGACAGTTATGTTTGAGGACGAGGACAGTTATGTTTGAGGACAGAGACAGTTATGTTTGAGGACAGAGACAGTTATGTTTGAGGACAGAGACAGTTATGTTTGAGGACAGAGACAGTTATGTTTGAGGACAGAGACAGTTATGTTTGAGGACAGAGACAGTTATGTTTGAGGACAGAGACAGTTATGTTTGAGGACGAGGACAGTTATGTTTGAGGACGAGGACAGTTATGTTTGAGGACAGAGACAGTTATGTTTGAGGACGAGGACAGTTATGTTTGAGGACAGAGACAGTTATGTTTGAGGACAGAGACAGTTATGTTTGAGGACAGAGACAGTTATGTTTGAGGACGAGGACAGTTATGTTTGAGGACGAGGACAGTTATGTTTGAGGACAGAGACAGTTATGTTTGAGGACGAGGACAGTTATGTTTGAGGACAGAGACAGTTATGTTTGAGGACAGAGACAGTTATGTTTGAGGACAGAGACAGTTATGTTTGAGGACAGAGACAGTTATGTTTGAGGACAGAGACAGTTATGTTTGAGGACAGAGACAGTTATGTTTGAGGACGAGGACAGAGACTCACTCTGCGTTGAAGCCGTTCACATGAAGGATCCTCATCTGCTTCACAATGGTGCTTTTCCCCGACTCCCCAGCTCCTGAGACAGAGACACAGAGACATGAGACAGACACAGAGACAGGGACATAGAGGCACAGAGACAGACACAGAGAGACACAGACAGAGAGACACATAGACAGAGGCAGAGACATAGACAGAGGCAGAGGCAGAGACATAGAGTCACAGACACAGAGACACAGAC
This sequence comes from Knipowitschia caucasica, assembly GCA_964034765.1. Classification (NCBI taxonomy): domain Eukaryota; kingdom Metazoa; phylum Chordata; class Actinopteri; order Gobiiformes; family Gobiidae; genus Knipowitschia; species Knipowitschia caucasica. Next base: position 670,755 of record OZ035827.1, on the reverse strand, counting down.
ACAGAGACACAGAGACAGAGACACAGAGACACAGACACAGAGACACCTATGCTACACTACAGATGGTTAAAGTTCATGTCTAACAGATTAGAGAATCAGCCTTAGGGTCGGGTTAGTTAGAATGGCGGAGATAGGCGTGACTCTGTCCTTTAATATATACAGTCTATGGTCCAAACTGATAACAGTTTGTGGAAAAAACTATTAGCATAACGAGATGTCCTGCATCTCAGAGAACGATATCTTCAGCCAGAGGGAAGAAGCTGGAACATGGCTTTCCCAGGGTGGCCAGAAGAGTCATTGATAATTCTAAGAGCTTTGTTTAAAAGTCTGGATTTATAAAGAACCTCCAGAACAGGAAGCTCACAGCCCACGGTCCTCTTTCACAGGTGTTCACAGACGCAGGTGTTCACAGACGCAGTTGTTCACATGTGTTCGCAGACGCTGCCGTTCGCAGACGCTGGCTTTCGCAGGCGTTCACCGACGCAGGCGTTCGCAGGCGTTCACCGACGCAGGCGTTCGCAGGCGTTCACCGACGCAGGCGTTCGCAGGCGTTCACCGACGCAGGCGTTCGCAGGCGTTCACCGACGCAGGCGTTCGCAGGCGTTCACCGACGCAGGCGTTCGCAGGCGTTCACCGACGCAGGCGTTCGCAGGCGTTCACCGACGCAGGCGTTCGCAGGCGTTCACCGACGCAGGTGTTCACCGGCGTTCACCGACGCAGGTGTTCGCAGGTGTTCACCGGCGTTCACCGACGCAGGTGTTCGCAGGTGTTCACCGGCGTTCACCGACGCAGGTGTTCGCAGGCGTTCACCGACGCAGGTGTTCGCAGGTGTTCGCAGGCGTTCACCCACGCAGGTGTTCGCAGGTGTTCGCAGGCGTTCACCCACGCAGGTGTTCGCAGGTGTTCGCAGGCGTTCACCGACGTAGGTGTTCGCAGGCGTTCACCGACGCAGGGGTTTGCAGGCGTTCACCGACGCAGGTGTTTGCAGGCGTTCACCGACGCAGGTGTTTGCAGGCGTTCACCGACGCAGGTGTTTGCAGGCGTTCACCGACGCAGGTGTTCGCAGGCGTTCACCGACGCAGGCGTTCGCAGGCGTTCACCGACGCAGGCGTTCGCAGGCGTTCACCGACGCAGGCGTTCGCAGGCGTTCACCGACGCAGGCGTTCGCAGGCGTTCACCGACGCAGGCGTTCGCAGGCGTTCACCGACGCAGGTGTTCGCAGGCGTTCACCGACGCAGGTGTTCGCAGGCGTTCACCGACGCAGGTGTTCGCAGGCGTTCACCGACGCAGGTGTTCGCAGGCGTTCACCGACGCAGGTGTTCGCAGGCGTTCACCGACGCAGGTGTTCGCAGGCGTTCACCGACGCAGGTGTTCGCAGGCGTTCACCGACGCAGGTGTTCGCAGGCGTTCAGCGACGCAGGTGTTCGCAGGCGTTCACCGACGCAGGTGTTCGCAGGCGTTCACCGACGCAGGTGTTCGCAGGCGTTCACCGACGCAGGTGTTCGCAGGCGTTCACCGACGCAGGTGTTCACCGGTGTTCACCGACGCAGGTGTTCACCGGTGTTCACCGACGCAGGTGTTCACCGGTGTTCACCGACGCAGGTGTTCACCGACGCAGGTGTTCGCAGGTGTTCACCGACGCAGGTGTTCGCAGGTGTTCACCGACGCAGGTGTTCACCGACGCAGGCGTTCACACAGTTGATCACAGGTGTTCACCGACGCAGGCGTTCACAGACAGTTGATCACAGGTGTTCACAGAAGCAGGTGTTCACCGACGCAGGTGTTCACCGACGTTCACCGACGCAGACGCAGGTGTTCACCGACGCAGGTGTTCACAGACGCAGGTGTTCACAGACGCAGGTTAGTGTTTCCCACAGGTTTGAAGGCAATGTGTGGTGGTCGACGGGGGGGGGGGGGGGGGGGGGGTACAGTGGTAGAGGACAATCTTGAGGTCATGAATCCAGTGAAATTAGTCGCACACCTTTTTAAGTAATAAGTTACAGCAGATCAAAAGTGACATGTTTTGACAATTTTTAGGCTATTTTGGACCAAAATGGCTGCTTTAAATCAATATTTCTACAGTAAAAGTTTCTGGTCTTTGGTACAGTGGTAGAGGGCAATCATGAGGTCATGAATCCAGTGAAATTAGTCGCACACCTTTTACAGTAAAAAGTTACAGTAGATCAAATGTGACATGTTTTGACCATTTTTAGGCTATTTTGGACCAAAATGGCTACTTTAAATCAATATTTCTCAATATTTCTACAGTAAAAGTGTCTGGTCTTTGGTACAGTGGTAGAGGACAATCTTGAGGTCATGAATCCAGTGAAATTAGTCGCACACCTTTTTACAGTAAAAAGTTACAGTAGATCAAATGTGACATGTTTTGACCATTTTTAGGCTATTTTGGACCAAAATGGCTACTTTAAATCAATATTTCTCAATATTTCTACAGTAAAAGTGTCTGGTCTTTGGTACAGTGGTAGAGGACAATCTTGAGGTCATGAATCCAGTGAAATTAGTCGCACACCTTTTTACAGTAAAAAGTTACAGTAGATCAAAAGTGACATGTTTTGACTATTTTGGAGGTATTTTGGACCAAAATGGCTACTTTACCTCAATATTTCTCAATATTTCTACAGTAAAAGTTTCTGGTCTTTGGTACAGTGGCAGAGGGCAATAATAAGGTCATGAGTCAAGTGAAATTAGTCGCACACCTTATTCCAGTAAATAGTTACAATACTTGAAAATTGCACTAGCGGACCAAATTGTGTACTTTATACATGTAAACAATAGAGTGGCTATCCTCCTGAGGACTCACAATCTGCCGGAGGAATCGTAGGGGGCTGGTGCTATGTGTGCCGGGTGGCATCTCTATAAGGTTTTAATCACAAAAACGTGTCTCCCTGACCCCAGCGCGCTTTCTGTTCGATAAAAATGGGTGACTCCGAAAGGACGTTCCGCTGTTACCGTAAGTTCTCAACAAAACGCGCACCGTCTTTTCCCCGATGCGGGCCGCATGTTCATAGAGCTGAAAGATGCGGGCCACTTTACCGCGGTAAATTAATAGACACAGCTGCTTACAGCGATGATCGCTGATGGAGACGGAGACACGCGGTGTGCACGAAGGGGAGGGGCTGTGTGTGTGTAGGTCTCTGTATGTGGGAGAGACGCGTAGCTTGAGTGAGAGTTACGAAGGGCCGCCACATTTTAAACCCCCCTCCCCGCTGTCAAATTGACCGCTGCGGCGGCACTAGACGATGCATGTTTTAAATAGCGTAACAAAAAAAAAATATATATAATAATACGAAACGCAATTTGTGGCGGGCGGTCTCTAATCTGTGGCGGTGCGCCACAGATTAGTCTATGTGTGGGAAACACTGCAGGTGTTCACAGACGCAGGTGTTCACCGACGCAGGTGTTCACAGACGCAGGTGTTCACCGACGTTCACCGACGCAGACGCAGGTGTTCACCGACGCAGGTGTTCACAGACGCAGGTGTTCACAGACGCAGGTGTTCACCGACGCAGGTGTTCACCGACGCAGGTGTTCACCGACGCAGGTGTTCACCGACGCAGGTGTTCACAGACGCAGGTGTTCACAGACACACTTGTGGATACACTGACCCCTGGGGGTGTGCAGGGGTATTACAGGCGGAACACAGAGGTTGCTAAGGGCGACCACGGTGTGTTACACATCATTTTAAAGATAATTTATTCTATTCTATACATTGAACGCAGAACACAATAACAGTTGGTCCGCATTACCAAGCATTTCTGACTTTGGGTCCAGGTTTGGTTCAGTCAAAGCAAGAACCATTTTGTCATAGTGATGTCATGATGTCATAGTGGTAGCGCTCTCCGCTCTCGCTCTCCGCTCTCGCTCTCCGCTCTCGCTCTCCGCTCTCGCTCTCCGCTCTCGCTCTCGCCTCTCGCTCTCCGCTCTCGCTCTCCGCTCTCGCTCTCCGCTTTCCGCTCTCGCTCTCCGCTTTCCGCTCTCGCCTCTCGCTCTCCGCTCTCGCTCTCCGCTCTCGCTCTCCGCTTTCCGCTCTCGCCTCTCGCTCTCCGCTTTCGCTCTCCGCTTTCCGCTCTCGCCTCTCGCTCTCGGTCTCCGCTCTCGCCTCTCGCTCTCGGTCTCCGCTCTCCGCTCTCGCTCTCCGCTCTCGCTCTCCGGTCTCGCTCTCCGGTCTCGCTCTCCGGTCTCGCTCTCCGCTCTCGCTCTCCGCTCTCGCTCTCCGCTCTCGCTCTCCGCTCTCGCTCTCCGCTCTCGCTCTCCGCTCTCGCTCTCCGCTCTCCGCTCTCCGCTCTCCGCTCTCCGCTCTCGCTCTCCGGTCTCGCTCTCCGGTCTCGCTCTCCGGTCTCGCTCTCCGCTCTCGCTCTCCGCTCTCGCTCTCCGCTCTCGCTCTCCGCTCTCGCTCTCCGCTCTCGCTCTCCGCTCTCGCTCTCCGCTCTCGCTCTCCGCTCTCGCTCTCGCTCTCCGCTCTCCGCTCTCCGCTCTCCGCTCTCGCTCTCCGGTCTCGCTCTCCGCTCTCCGCTCTCGCTCTCCGCTCTCGCTCTCCGCTCTCGCTCTCCGGTCTCGCTCTCCGCTCTCGCTCTCCGCTCTCGCTCTCCGCTCTCCGGTCTCGCTCTCCGGTCTCGCTCTCCGGTCTCGCTCTCCGGTCTCGCTCTCCGGTCTCGCTCTCCGGTCTCGCTCTCCCCAACTTCCTTGTTTCATAAATTAATTTCCAATAGAACTTTGTAAAAGTTGTGGGCTACAGTGTTCTTCAGTGCTTTATCAAAGGACGACCCTTTGGACTGGTCCCTGTGAGTCACTCTCTGACCCTTTGGGCTGGTCCCTGTGAGTCAGTATTTGACCCTTTAGGCTGGTCCCTGTGAGTCAGTATCTGACCCTTTGGGCTGGTCCCTGTGAGTCAGTACCTGTGCTTTACTGACCTAGCAGCAGCAGCCGGTGTGTGGCCCTGTAGATCTGCTTGTCCTTCTGCAGCTGCTTCTCGATCTTCTTGTTGGCTTCTCTCTGGGCCTTCTCCTCGTTTCTCTGGTCTTCAGTCTTGCTGTTGCTCAAACAACCCATGTTCCCGCAGGTGTCCAGCAGGGGGCGCTCTTCACAGGCTAAATGAATATTGGCTGCGGCTGTGGAGCCACATTCACACAGCTGCTCTGGAGGACGGCTGTGGCCATGATGCGGGGAGCTGTCAGAGAAGAAAAGTTTAGACACCACAGACTGTACATGGACAATGCTAACCAGCTAGCTCAATGCTAACCTGACCTGCTATCTCAATGCTAACCTGCTAGCTCAAGCCTGGCTTCTATTGACTTCATATAAAAAGGGAACTCCTCAGTAACGCTTCTGTGACATCACTTTGGGCTTAAATCTGGGGTTTCTCTGTGTCCAGTGTTTATATGTGATGTTGTCTTTGTAGATTCAGACATGACCATATAAGGACTGACCAATCAGAGGACTTCATTCAGGGGAAACTCCAGGTTTCCTTAGGAACCGCCTTAGCGACCGTCTGTCTCTGCATGGTCCCTCTCTCTGGTCTCTCCTCTGATCTCTCTCCCCCTCTGATCTCTCTCCCCCTCTGGTCTCTCTCCCCCTCTGGTCTCTCCTCTGATCTCTCTCCCCCTCTGGTCTCTCTCCCCCTCTGGTCTCTCTCCCCACGTCACGTGGTCAGTTTCAATGTAACTAGTTTTAAAATGGAACAAAAGTAACGTCTTTTACGTTACTTTCACTGGTAAAGTATAAAGAATGGATACCAGGAAAGCTACTTGAGTAAAAGTACTTAGTTACTTGCCAACTCTGGAGAAGGACAGGACCCCGCTGTCGGCCCCTGGATCCTGGTTCCCCACAGACTCTCGGTTCACTCTCCCCCACACGAGGCTCTCACACCCCGGGGACTCTCTGGTCTCTCACCCCGGGGACTCTCTGGTCTCTCACCCCGGGGACTCTCTGGTCTCTCACCCCGGGGACTCTCTGGTCTCTCACCCCGGGGACTCTCTGGTCTCTCACCCCGGGGACTCTCTGGTCTCTCACCCCGGGGACTCTCTGGTCTCTCACCCCGGGGACTCTCTGGTCTCTCACCCCGGGGACTCTCTGGTCTCTCACCTGGGGACTCTCTGGTCTCTCACCCCGGGGACTCTCTGGTCTCTCACCTGGGGACTCTCTGGTCTCTCACCCCGGGGACTCTCTGGACTCTCACCCCGGGGACTCTCTGGACTCTCACCCCGGGGACTCTCTGGTCTCTCACCCCGGGGACTCTCTGGACTCTCACCCCGGGGACTCTCTGGTCTCTCACCCCGGGGACTCTCTGGTCTCTCACCCCGGGGACTCTCTGGTCTCTCACCCCGGGGACTCTCTGGTCTCTCACCCCGGGGACTCTCTGGTCTCTCACCTGGGGACTCTCTGGTCTCTCACCCCGGGGACTCTCTGGTCTCTCACCCCGGGGACTCTCTGGTCTCTCACCCCGGGGACTCTCTGGTCTCTCACCCCGGGGACTCTCTGGTCTCTCACCCCGGGGACTCTCTGGTCTCTCACCCCGGGGACTCTCTGGTCTCTCACCTGGGGACTCTCTGGTCTCTCACCCCGGGGACTCTCCGGTCTCTCACCTGGGGACTCTCTGGTCTCTCACCTGGGGACTCTCTGGTCTCTCACCTGGGGACTCTCTGGTCTCTCACCTGGGGACTCTCTGGTCTCTCACCCCGGGGACTCTCTGGTCTCTCACCCCGGGGACTCCTGGTCTCTCACCCGGGGACTCTCTGGTCTCTCACCTGGGGACTCTCTGGTCTCTCACCCCGGGGACTCTCTGGTCTCTCACCCCGGGGACTCCTGGTCTCTCACCCGGGGACTCTCTGGTCTCTCACCTGGGGACTCTCTGGTCTCTCACCCCGCGTCTCACTGCTGCCCGTGACCAGAGACCTCCCTCTGTCCGCGGTCCACACGAGTAGAACCAGCGTCAGCACTAATCCTCATAGTGTCTGGGTCCCGGTCTGAGCGGGGCCTGCAGAGACGTTTACTCCCAGAGCTACATGTGTGAGCGCCGCCGAGCCGTCATCCCGCTGTGGCCGCTGCAAATTAGCCCCAAATGACCCTCACTCCGTGGGTCGTCTGGGGGTGGGCTGTGTCCAGGCTGTGTCCAGGCTGTGTCCAGGCTGTGTCCAGGCTGTGTCCAGGCTGTGTTTAGGCTGTGTTTAGGCTGTGTTTAGGCTGTGTCCAGACTGTGTTTAGGCTGTGTCCAGGCTGTGTCCAGGCTGTGTCCAGACTGTGTTTAGGCTGTGTCCAGACTGTGTTTAGGCTGTGTCCAGGCTGTGTCCAGGCTGTGTCCAGACTGTGTTTAGGCTGTGTCCAGACTGTGTCCAGGCTGTGTCCAGGCTGTGTCCAGGCTGTGTCTAGGCTGTGTTTAGGCTGTATTTAGGCTGTGTTTAGGCTGTGTCCAGGCTGTGTTTAGGCTGTGTTTAGGCTGTGTCTAGGCTGTGTCCAGGCTGTGTCCAGGCTGTGTCCAGGCTGTGTTTAGGCTGTGTCCAGGCTGTGTTTAGGCTGTGTCCAGGCTGTGTTTAGGCTGTGTCCAGGCTGTGTTTAGGCTGTGTCCAGGCTGTGTTTAGGCTGTGTTTAGGCTGTGTCCAGGCTGTGTTTAGGCTGTGTCTAGGCTGTGTCTAGGCTGTGTTTAGGCTGTGTCCAGGCTGTGTCCAGACTGTGTTTAGGCTGTGTCTAGGCTGTGTTTAGGCTGTGTCTAGGCTGTGTTTAGGCTGTGTTTAGGCTGTGTTTAGGCTGTGTTTAGGCTGTGTCCAGGCTGTGTTTAGGCTGTGTTTAGGCTGTGTCCAGGCTGTGTCCAGACTGTGTCCAGGCTGTGTCCAGGCTGTGTTTAGGCTGTGTTTAGGCTGTGTCCAGGCTGTGTTTAGGCTGTGTTTAGGCTGTGTCTAGGCTGTGTTTAGGCTGTGTTTAGGCTGTGTTTAGGCTGTGTCCAGACTGTGTCCAGGCTGTGTCCAGGCTGTGTTTAGGCTGTGTTTAGGCTGTGTCCAGGCTGTGTTTAGGCTGTGTTTAGGCTGTGTCTAGGCTGTGTCCAGACTGTGTCCAGACTGTGTCCAGGCTGTGTCCAGGCTGTGTCTAGGCTGTGTTTAGGCTGTGTCTAGGCGGTGTTTTTATGCTGTGTCTAGGCTGTGTTTAGGCTGTGTCTAGGCTGTGTTTAGGCTGTGTCTAGGCTGTGTTTAGGCTGTGTTTAGGCTGTATTTAGGCTGTGTCTAGGCTGTGTTTAGGCTGTGTTTAGGCTGTGTCTAGGCTGTGTTTAGGCTGTGTCTAGGCTGTGTTTAGGCTGTGTCTAGGCTGTGTTTAGGCTGTGTCTAGGCTGTGTTTAGGCTGTGTTTAGGCTGTGTTTAGGCTGTGTTTAGGCTGTGTTTAGGCTGTGTCTAGGCTGTGTTTAGGCTGTGTTTAGGCTGTGTTTAGGCTGTGTCTAGGCTGTGTTTAGGCTGTGTTTAGGCTGTGTTGTGTTCAAAGGCCTCTGCTCCGTGTGTTATCAGCTGCTTCCATCACTGCGAGCCTCAAACTGCGACAAAATGGTGTTTGGAGCGAGAGGGACGCGGCACAGACCGACAGCACGGACACGGAACAGCGTCCGGTAGATCCACGGTACTTCCTCAGCAGGTGAAAGGGAAACTCCCGCTGTCATATGAACCACAGCCGCCGCTCTCACGGTCTCCTCTGGATCCACAGCTGCAGACGCATGTGCATCTACAACCACGGAGACCCACGGAGACCCACAGAGACCCACGGACACCCACGGCCGACAGGCTGAGGGGCGACTGTCGGAGCACTCTCTCACCGCGAAGGCCTCTCCCCTACCGGCCAACAGTGGGGGGAGATGCGGGAGCCTGGATCATGGGTCTTCGGCTGTAGCAGCGGTGTCTCTCGGTGCTCTTTACCCCGGTGAGAGCAGACACAGCGCGGGCAGAGAGGCAGCGTTATGGACGCACGGGGTGGGGCCACACGGAGCTCATTGAACCCTGGGAAGGAGCGAGCAGAGCGGAGGAGCAGGGGCCGATCGCCTCGTCACGTGGCCGGGTGAGGAGCAGAGGCGTCACGGTGCGGAGCTGTGGAAGTGCGCCCCCGGAGGATAAAGGTGGAACTGCAGGATCACCGCGGACACATGTGGGCTGTGCAACTAAAGCTGTGGGACCTGACTTTTGAATCATAAATAACATACAACTGATCAGAGAAACAACCAGTTTGAACAAATGCAATAATAACAAACACACATGTTCTTAGGGGGAGGGTAACTGTCCATAACTGTCGATAGTTGTTCATAGATTTTAATAAAAGTGAATAGATTTCCCTGATCACTGTTCATCATTATTATCATCAGCCCTGATGATAATAATGATAATAATAATGATGAAAAATATATAGTATCTCCTTTAGCCGCCATTGGAGACACTAGGTGGCGCCAGATCTCCAATAACAACCATCTGACTAGTTTCTTCTGATTACATGGAGCAACAGTTCTGAGCTGAGGAAAAAGTTTAGACCAGTGTTCCCCAACCTTTAAACTTTATTAACAAAGCAAAGTCATTCCCATCAAACTGTATCATACAGAATCAAAGAAGGGTCTTTCTAATCTTTTCACTATTTTCATATGATTTTTATCAAAGAGGTTGGATCGAAAGGCACACTAACGTGCCACTGGTTTAAACAACACTTATTATGACGAATTATCCATGTTCCAACAAATACAGACTGCAGCTGACTTTAGCTCCGCCCACGCTGGCATCAGTAACACGTGGCCCCACCCCTTCTGTCAAAATACTCACCTTTCAAACTCAGGCTGTGACGTCATGAACAGAGCGGTTTCTGCTTCTAAATATGTTTCTGCCATTCCTCCTACTGGCTTTCCCGCTTCTACCACCAGAGGGGAGTGTTCAACCACCAGCCCACGGAGTCACTAGAGTATTACAAATACTATAGAACATGTGACTAATGTATACAACAGTTACTATAGAACATGTGACTCATGTATACAACAGTTACTATAGAACATGTGACTAATGTATACAACAGTTACTATAGAACATGTGACTAATGTATACAACAGTTACTATAGAACATGTGACTAATGTATACAACAGTTACTATAGAACATGTGACTAATGTAAACAACAGTTACTATAGAACATGTGACTAATGTATACAACAGTTACTATAGAACATGTGACTAATGTATACAACAGTTACTATAGAACATGTGACTAATGTATACAACAGTTACTATAGAACATGTGACTAATGTAAACAACAGTTACTATAGAACATGTGACTAATGTAAACAACAGTTACTATAGAACATGTGACTAATGTAAACAACAGTTACTATAGAACATGTGACTAATGTAAACAACAGTTACTATAGAACATGTGACTAATGTATACAACAGTTACTATAGAACATGTGACTAATGTAAACAACAGTTACTATAGAACATGTGACTAATGTATACAACAGTTACTATAGAACATGTGACTAATGTATACAACAGTTACTATAGAACATGTGACTAATGTATACAACAGTTACTATAGAACATGTGACTAATGTAAACAACAGTTACTATAGAACATGTGACTAATGTATGCAACAGTTACTATAGAACATGTGACTAATGTATACAACAATTACTATAGAACATGTGACTAATGTATACAACAGTTACTATAGAACATGTGACTAATGTATACAACAGTGACTATAGAACATGTGACTAATACAACAGTTACTATAGAACATGTGACTAATGTAAACAACAGTTACTATAGAACATGTGACTAATGTATGCAACAGTTACTATAGAACATGTGACTAATGTATACAACAATTACTATAGAACATGTGACTAATGTATACAACAGTTACTATAGAACATGTGACTAATGTATACAACAGTGACTATAGAACATGTGACTAATACAACAGTTACTATAGAACATGTGACTAATGTATACAACAGTTACTATAGAACATGTGACTAATGTATACAACAGTTACTATAGAACATGTGACTAATACAACAGTTACTATAGAACATGTGACTGATGTATACAACAGTTACTATAGAACATGTGACTAATGTATACAACAATTACTATAGAACATGTGACTAATACAACAGTTACTATAGAACATGTGACTGATGTATACAACAGTTACTATAGAACATGTGACTAATGTATACAACAGTTACTATAGAACATGTGACTAATGTATACAACAGTTACTATAGAACATGTGACTAATGTATACACCAGTTACTATAGAACATGTGACTCATGTATACAACAGTTATTATAGAACATGTGACTAATACAACAGTTACTATAGAACTTGTGACTAATGTATACAACAGTTACTATAGAACATGTGACTAATGTATACAACAGTTACTATAGAACATGTGACTAATACAACAGTTACTATAGAACATGTGACTGATGTATACAACAGTTACTATAGAACATGTGACTAATACAACAGTTACTATAGAACATGTGACTAATACAACAGTTACCATAGAACATGTGACTAATACAACAGTTACTATAGAACATGTGACTAATGTATACAACAGTTACTATAGAACATGTGACTAATGTATACAACCGTTACTATAGAACATGTGACTAATGTATACAACAGTTACTATAGAACATGTGACTCATGTATACAACAGTTATTATAGAACATGTGACTAATACAACAGTTACTATAGAACTTGTGACTAATGTATACAACATTTACTATAGAACATGTGACTAATGTATACAACAGTTACTATAGAACATGTGACTAATGTAAACAACAGTTACTATAGAACATGTGACTAATGTAAACAACAGTTACTATAGAACATGTGACTAATGTATACAACAGTTACTATAGAACATGTGACTAATGTAAACAACAGTTACTATAGAACATGTGACTAATGTATACAACAGTTACTATAGAACATGTGACTAATACAACAGTTACTATAGAACATGTGACTAATGTAAACAACAGTTACTATAGAACATGTGACTAATGTATACAACAGTTACTATAGAACATGTGACTAATGTATACAACAGTTACTATAGAACATGTGACTAATGTATACAACAGTTACTATAGAACATGTGACTAATGTAAACAACAGTTACTATAGAACATGTGACTAATGTATACAACAGTTACTATAGAACATGTGACTAATGTATACAACAGTTACTATAGAACATGTGACTAATGTATACAACAGTGACTATAGAACATGTGACTAATGTATACAACAGTTACTATAGAACATGTGACTAATGTATACAACAGTGACTATAGAACATGTGACTAATGTATACAACAGTTACTATAGAACATGTGACTAATGTATACAACAGTTACTATAGAACATGTGACTAATGTGTACAACAGTGACTATAGAACATGTGACTAATGTATACAACAGTTACTATAGAACATGTGACTAATGTATACAACAGTTACTATAGAACATGTGACTAATACAACAGTTACTATAGAACATGTGACTGATGTATACAACAGTTACTATAGAACATGTGACTAATGTATACAACAATTACTATAGAACATGTGACTAATACAACAGTTACTATAGAACATGTGACTGATGTATACAACAGTTACTATAGAACATGTGACTAATGTATACAACAGTTACTATAGAACATGTGACTAATGTATACAACAGTTATAGAACATGTGACTAATGTATACACCAGTTACTATAGAACATGTGACTCATGTATACAACAGTTATTATAGAACATGTGACTAATACAACAGTTACTATAGAACTTGTGACTAATGTATACAACAGTTACTATAGAACATGTGACTAATGTATACAACAGTTACTATAGAACATGTGACTAATACAACAGTTACTATAGAACATGTGACTGATGTATACAACAGTTACTATAGAACATGTGACTAATGTAAACAACAGTTACTATAGAACATGTGACTAATACAACAGTTACCATAGAACATGTGACTAATACAACAGTTACTATAGAACATGTGACTAATGTATACAACAGTTACTATAGAACATGTGACTAATACAACAGTTACCATAGAACATGTGACTAATACAACAGTTACTATAGAACATGTGACTAATGTAAACAACAGTTACTATAGAACATGTGACTAATGTAAACAACAGTTACTATAGAACATGTGACTAATACAACAGTTACCATAGAACATGTGACTAATACAACAGTTACTATAGAACATGTGACTAATGTATACAACAGTTACTATAGAACATGTGACTAATGTATACAACCGTTACTATAGAACATGTGACTAATGTATACAACAGTTACTATAGAACATGTGACTCATGTATACAACAGTTATTATAGAACATGTGACTAATACAACAGTTACTATAGAACTTGTGACTAATGTATACAACAGTTACTATAGAACATGTGACTAATGTATACAACAGTTACTATAGAACATGTGACTAATGTATACAACAGTTACTATAGAACATGTGACTAATGTAAACAACAGTTACTATAGAACATGTGACTAATGTATACAACAGTTACTATATAACATGTGACTAATGTATACAACAGTTACTATAGAACATGTGACTAATACAACAGTTACTATAGAACATGTGACTAATGTATACAACAGTTACTATAGAACATGTGACTAATGTAAACAACAGTTACTATAGAACATGTGACTAATGTATACAACAGTTACTATAGAACATGTGACTAATGTAAACAACAGTTACTATAGAACATGCGACTAATACAACAGTTACCATTGAACATGTGACTAATACAACAGTTACTATAGAACATGTGACTAATGTATACAACAGTTACTATAGAACATGTGACTAATATATACAACAGTTACTATAGAACATGTGACTAATGTATACAACAGTTACTATAGAACATGTGACTAATGTATACAAAAGTTACTATAGAACATGTGACTCATGTATACAACAGTTACTATAGAACATGTGACTAATACAACAGTTACTATAGAACATGTGACTAATGTAAACAACAGTTACTATAGAACATGTGACTCATGTATACAACAGTTACTATAGAACATGTGACTAATGTATACAACAGTTACTATAGAACATGTGACTCATGTATACAACAGTTACTATAGAACATGTGACTCATGTATACAACAGTTACTATAGAACATGTGACTAATGTATACAACAGTTACTATAGAACATGTGACTCATGTATACAACAGTTACTATAGAACATGTGACTCATGTATACTACAGTTACTATAGAACATGTGACTAATGTAAACAACAGTTACTATAGAACATGTGACTAATGTAAACAACAGTTACTATAGAACATGTGACTAATGTATACAACAGTTACTATAGAACATGTGACTAATACAACAGTTACTATAGAACATGTGACTAATACAACAGTTACTATAGAAGATGTGACTAATGTATACAACAGTTACTATAGAACATGTGACTAATGTATACAACAGTTACTATAGAACATGTGACTAATGTAAACAACAGTTACTATAGAACATGTGACTAATGTATACAACAGTTACTATAGAACATGTGACTAATGTATACAACAGTTACTATAGAACATGTGACTAATGTATACAACAGTTACTATATAACATGTGACTAATACAACAGTTACTATAGAACATGTGACTAATGTATACAACAGTTACTATAGAACATGTGACTAATGTAAACAACAGTTACTATAGAACATGTGACTAATGTATACAACAGTTACTATAGAACATGTGACTAATACAACAGTTACTATAGAACATGTGACTAATGTATACAACAGTTACTATAGAACATGTGACTAATACAACAGTTACTATAGAACATGTGACTCATGTATACAACAGTGACTATAGAACATGTGACGAATAAAACAGTTACTATAGAACATGTGACTAATGTAAACAACAGTTAATAAAGAACATGTGACTAATGTATACAACAGTTACTATAGAACATGTGACTAATGTAAACAACAGTTACTATAGAACATGTGACTAATACAACAGTTACTATAGAACATGTGACTAATACAACAGTTACTATAGAACATGTGACTAATGTAAACAACAGTTACTATAGAACATGTGACTAATGTAAACAACAGTTACTATAGAACATGTGACTAATGTAAACAACAGTTACTATAGAACATGTGACTAATGTAAACAACAGTTACTATAGAACATGTGACTAATGTATACAACAGTTACTATAGAACATGTGACTAATGTAAACAACAGTTACTATAGAACATGTGACTAATGTAAACAACAGTTACTATAGAACATGTGACTAATGTAAACAACAGTTACTATAGAACATGTGACTAATGTAAACAACAGTTACTATAGAACATGTGACTAATGTAAACAACAGTTACTATAGAACATGTGACTAATACAACAGTTACTATAGAACATGTGACTAATGTAAACAACAGTTACTATAGAACATGTGACTAATGTATACAACAGTTACTATAGAACATGTGACTAATGTAAAAAAACAGTTACTATAGAACATGTGACTAATGTATACAACAGTTACTATAGAACATGTGACTAATGTATACAACAGTTACTATAGAACATGTGACTAATGTATACAACAGTTACTATATAACATGTGACTAATACAACAGTTACTATAGAACATGTGACTAATGTATACAACAGTTGCTATAGAACATGTGACTAATGTAAACAACAGTTACCATAGAACATGTGACTAATGTATACAACAGTTACTATAGAACATGTGACTAATGTTTACAACAGTTACTATAGAACATGTGATTAATACAATAGTTACTATAGAACATGTGACTAATGTAAACAACAGTTACTATAGAACATGTGACTAATGTAAACAACAGTTACTATAGAACATGTGACTAATGTATACAACAGTTACTATAGAACATGTGACTAATACAACAGTTACTATAGAACATGTGACTAATGTAAACAACAGTTACTATAGAACATGTGACTAATGTAAACAACAGTTACTATAGAACATGTGACTAATGTAAACAACAGTTACTATAGAACATGTGACTAATGTAAACAACAGTTACTATAGAACATGTGACTAATGTAAACAACAGTTACTATAGAACATGTGACTAATACAACAGTTACTATAGAACATGTGACTAATACAACAGTTACTATAGAACATGTGACTAATGTATACAACAGTTACTATAGAACATGTGACTAATACAACAGTTACTATAGAACATGTGACTAATACAACAGTTACTATAGAACATGTGACTAATGTATACAACAGTTACTATAGAACATGTGACTCATGTATACAACAGTTACTATAGAACTTGTGACTAATGTATACAACAGTTACTATAGAACATGTGACTAATGTATACAACAGTTACTATAGAACATGTGACTAATGTATACAACAGTTACTATAGAACATGTGACTCATGTATACAACAGTTACTATAGAACATGTGACTAATGTATACAACAGTTACTATAGAACATGTGACTCATGTATACAACAGTGACTATAGAACATGTGACAAATGTAAACAACAGTTACTATAGAACATGTGACTAATGTAAACAACAGTTACTATAGAACATGTGACTCATGTATACAACAGTGACTATAGAACATGTGACTAATGTAAACAACAGTTACTATAGAACATGTGACTAATGTATACAACAGTTACTATAGAACATGTGACTCATGTATACTACAGTTACTATAGAACATGTGACTAATGTAAACAACAGTTACTATAGAACATGTGACTAATGTAAACAACAGTTACTATAGAACATGTGACTAATGTATACAACAGTTACTATAGAACATGTGACTAATGTAACAGTTACTATAGAACATATGACTAATGTATACAACAGTTACTATAGAACATGTGACTAATACAACAGTTACTATAGAACATGTGACTAATACAACAGTTACTATAGAACATGTGACTAATGTAAACAACAGTTACTATTGCACATGTGACTAATGTATACAACCGTTACTATAGAACATGTGACTAATGTATACAACAGTTACTATAGAACATGTGACTAATGTATACAACAGTTACTATAGAACATGTGACTAATGTAAACAACAGTTACTATAGAACTTGTGACTAATACAACAGTTACTATAGAACATGTGACTAATACAACAGTTACTATAGAAGATGTGACTAATACAACAGTTACTATAGAACATGTGACTAATATATACAACAGTGACTATAGAACATGTGACTAATGTATACAACAGTTACTATAGAACATGTGACTAATGTATACAACAGTTACTATAGAACATGTGATTAATGTATACAACAGTGACTATAGAACATGTGACTAATACAACAGTTACTATAGAACATGTGACTAATGTATACAACAGTTACTATAGAACATGTGACTAATGTAAACAACAGTTACTATAGAACATGTGACTAATGTATACAACAGTTACTATAGAACATGTGACTAATACAACAGTTACTATAGAACATGTGACTCATGTATACAACAGTGACTATAGAACATGTGACTAATAAAATAGTTACTATAGAACATGTGACTAATGTAAACAACAGTTAATAAAGAACATGTGACTAATGTATACAACAGTTACTATAGAACATGTGACTAATGTAAACAACAGTTACTATAGAACATGTGACTAATGTAAACAACAGTTACTATAGAACATGTGACTAATACAACAGTTACTATAGAACATGTGACTAATACAACAGTTACTATAGAACATGTGACTAATGTAAACAACAGTTACTATAGAACATGTGACTAATGTAAACAACAGTTACTATAGAACATGTGACTAATGTAAACAACAGTTACTATAGAACATGTGACTAATGTATACAACAGTTACTATAGAACATGTGACTAATACAACAGTTACTATAGAACATGTGACTAATGTAAACAACAGTTACTATAGAACATGTGACTAATGTAAACAACAGTTACTATAGAACATGTGACTAATACAACAGTTACTATAGAACATGTGACTAATACAACAGTTACTATAGAACATGTGACTAATGTAACAGTTACTATAGAACATATGACTAATGTATACAACAGTTACTATAGAACATGTGACTAATACAACAGTTACTATAGAACATGTGACTAATACAACAGTTACTATAGAACATGTGACTAATGTAAACAACAGTTACTATAGCACATGTGACTAATGTATACAACCGTTACTATAGAACATGTGACTAATGTATACAACAGTTACTATAGAACATGTGACTAATGTATACAACAGTTACTATAGAACATGTGACTAATGTAAACAACAGTTACTATAGAACATGTGACTAATACAACAGTTACTATAGAACATGTGACTAATACAACAGTTACTATAGAAGATGTGACTAATGTATACAACAGTTACTATAGAACATGTGACTAATGTATACAACAGTGACTATAGAACATGTGACTAATGTATACAACAGTTACTATAGAACATGTGACTAATGTATACAACAGTTACTATAGAACATGTGATTAATGTATACAACAGTGACTATAGAACATGTGACTAATACAACAGTTACTATAGAACATGTGACTAATGTATACAACAGTTACTATAGAACATGTGACTAATGTAAACAACAGTTACTATAGAACATGTGACTAATGTATACAACAGTTACTATAGAACATGTGACTAATACAACAGTTACTATAGAACATGTGACTCATGTATACAACAGTGACTATAGAACATGTGACTAATAAAACAGTTACTATAGAACATGTGACTAATGTAAACAACAGTTAATAAAGAACATGTGACTAATGTATACAACAGTTACTATAGAACATGTGACTAATGTAAACAACAGTTACTATAGAACATGTGACTAATACAACAGTTACTATAGAACATGTGACTAATACAACAGTTACTATAGAACATGTGACTAATGTAAACAACAGTTACCATAGAACATGTGACTAATGTAAACAACAGTTACTATAGAACATGTGACTAATGTAAACAACAGTTACTATAGAACATGTGACTAATGTAAACAACAGTTACTATAGAACATGTGACTAATGTATACAACAGTTACTATAGAACATGTGACTAATACAACAGTTACTATAGAACATGTGACTAATGTAAACAACAGTTACTATAGAACATGTGACTAATGTAAACAACAGTTACTATAGAACATGTGACTAATACAACAGTTACTATAGAACATGTGACTAATACAACAGTTACTATAGAACATGTGACTAATGTAAACAACAGTTACTATAGAACATGTGACTAATGTAAACAACAGTTACTATAGAACATGTGACTAATGTAAACTACAGTTACTATAGAACATGTGACTAATGTAAACAACAGTTACTATAGAACATGTGACTAATACAACAGTTACTATAGAACATGTGACTAATGTATACAACAGTTACTATAGAACATGTGACTAATACAACAGTTACTATAGAACATGTGACTAATGTATACAACAGTTACTATAGAACATGTGACTAATGTAAACAACAGTTACTATAGAACATGTGACTAATGTAAACAACAGTTACTATAGAACATGTGACTAATACAACAGTTACTATAGAACATGTGACTAATACAACAGTTACTATAGAACATGTGACTAATGTAAACAACAGTTACTATAGAACATGTGACTAATGTAAAAACAGTTATTATAGAACATGTGACTAATACAACAGTTACTATAGAACTTGTGACTAATGTATACAACAGTTACTATAGAACATGTGACTAATGTATACAACAGTTACTATAGAACATGTGACTAATGTATACAACAGTTACTATAGAACATGTGACTAATGTAAACAACAGTTACTATAGAACATGTGACTAATGTATACAACAGTTACTATAGAACATGTGACTAATGTAAACAACAGTTACTATATAACATGTGACTAATACAACAGTTACTATAGAACATGTGACTAATGTATACAACAGTTACTATAGAACATGTGACTAATGTAAACAACAGTTACTATAGAACATGTGACTAATGTATACAACAGTTACTATAGAACATGTGACTAATACAACAGTTACTATAGAACATGTGACTAATGTAAACAACAGTTACTATAGAACATGTGACTAATGTAAACAACAGTTACTATAGAACATGTGACTAATACAACAGTTACTATAGAACATGTGACTAATACAACAGTTACTATAGAACATGTGACTAATGTAAACAACAGTTACTATAGAACATGTGACTAATGTAAACAACAGTTACTATAGAACATGTGACTAATGTAAACTACAGTTACTATAGAACATGTGACTAATGTAAACAACAGTTACTATAGAACATGTGACTAATACAACAGTTACTATAGAACATGTGACTAATGTATACAACAGTTACTATAGAACATGTGACTAATACAACAGTTACTATAGAACATGTGACTAATGTATACAACAGTTACTATAGAACATGTGACTAATGTAAACAACAGTTACTATAGAACATGTGACTAATGTAAACAACAGTTACTATAGAACATGTGACTAATACAACAGTTACTATAGAACATGTGACTAATACAACAGTTACTATAGAACATGTGACTAATGTAAACAACAGTTACTATAGAACATGTGACTAATGTAAAAAACAGTTACTATAGAACATGTGACTAATACAACAGTTACTATAGAACATGTGACTAATGTAAACAACAGTTACTATAGAACATGTGACTAATGTAAACAACAGTTACTATAGAACATGTGACTAATACAACAGTTACTATAGAACATGTGACTAATACAACAGTTACTATAGAACATGTGACTAATGTATACAACAGTTACTATAGAACATGTGACTAATGTAAAAAACAGTTACTATAGAAACATGTGACTAATGTATACAACAGTTACTATAGAACATGTGACTAATGTATACAACAGTTACTATAGAACATGTGACTAATGTAAAAAACAGTTACTATAGAACATGTGACTAATGTATACAACAGTTACTATAGAACATGTGACTAATGTATACAACAGTTACTATATAACATGTGACTAATACAACAGTTACTATAGAACATGTGACTGATGTATACAACAGTTACTATAGAACATGTGACTAATGTATACAACAGTTACTATAGAACATGTGACTAATGTAAAAAACAGTTACTATAGAACATGTGACTAATGTATACAACAGTTACTATAGAACATGTGACTAATGTATACAACAGTTACTATATAACATGTGACTAATACAACAGTTACTATAGAACATGTGACTGATGTATACAACAGTTACTATAGAACATGTGACTAATGTATACAACAGTTACTATAGAACATGTGACTAATGTATACAACAGTTACTATAGAACATGTGACTAATGTATACAACAGTTACTATAGAACATGTGACTAATGTATACAACAGTTACTATAGAACATGTGACTAATGTATACAACAGTTACTATAGAACATGTGACTAATGTATACAACAGTTACTATAGAACATGTGACTAATGTATACAACAGTTACTATAGAACATGTGACTAATGTATACAACAGTTACTATATAACATGTGACTAATACAACAGTTACTATAGAACATGTGACTAATGTATACAACAGTTGCTATAGAACATGTGACTAATGTAAACAACAGTTACTATAGAACATGTGACTAATGTATACAACAGTTACTATAGAACATGTGACTAATGTATACAACAGTTACTATAGAACATGTGACTAATACAACAGTTACTATAGAACATGTGACTAATGTAAACAACAGTTACTATAGAACATGTGACTAATGTATACAACAGTTACTATAGAACATGTGACTAATGTAAAAAACAGTTACTATAGAACATGTGACTAATACAACAGTTACTATAGAACATGTGACTAATGTAAACAACAGTTACTATAGAACATGTGACTAATGTAAACAACAGTTACTATAGAACATGTGACTAATGTAAACAACAGTTACTATAGAACATGTGACTAATACAGCAGTTACTATAGAACATGTGACTAATACAACAGTTACTATAGAACATGTGACTAATGTATACAACAGTTACTATAGAACATGTGACTAATGTAAAAAACAGTTACTATAGAACATGTGACTAATGTATACAACAGTTACTATAGAACATGTGACTAATGTATACAACAGTTACTATAGAACATGTGACTAATGTAAAAAACAGTTACTATAGAACATGTGACTAATGTATACAACAGTTACTATAGAACATGTGACTAATGTATACAACAGTTACTATATAACATGTGACTAATACAACAGTTACTATAGAACATGTGACTGATGTATACAACAGTTACTATAGAACATGTGACTAATGTATACAACAGTTACTATAGAACATGTGACTAATGTAAAAAACAGTTACTATAGAACATGTGACTAATGTATACAACAGTTACTATAGAACATGTGACTAATGTATACAACAGTTACTATATAACATGTGACTAATACAACAGTTACTATAGAACATGTGACTGATGTATACAACAGTTACTATAGAACATGTGACTAATGTATACAACAGTTACTATAGAACATGTGACTAATGTATACAACAGTTACTATAGAACATGTGACTAATGTATACAACAGTTACTATAGAACATGTGACTAATGTATACAACAGTTACTATAGAACATGTGACTAATGTATACAACAGTTACTATAGAACATGTGACTAATGTATACAACAGTTACTATAGAACATGTGACTAATGTATACAACAGTTACTATAGAACATGTGACTAATGTATACAACAGTTACTATATAACATGTGACTAATACAACAGTTACTATAGAACATGTGACTAATGTATACAACAGTTGCTATAGAACATGTGACTAATGTAAACAACAGTTACTATAGAACATGTGACTAATGTATACAACAGTTACTATAGAACATGTGACTAATGTATACAACAGTTACTATAGAACATGTGACTAATACAACAGTTACTATAGAACATGTGACTCATGTAAACAACAGTTACTATAGAACATGTGACTAATACAACAGTTACTATAGAACATGTGACTAATGTATACAACAGTTACTATAGAACATGTGACTAATGTATACAACAGTTACTATAGAACATGTGACTAATGTAAACAACAGTTACTATAGAACATGTGACTAATGTAAACAACAGTTACTATAGAACATGTGACTAATGTAAACAACAGTTACTATAGAACATGTGACTAATGTATACAACAGTTACTATAGAACATGTGACTAATACAACAGTTACTATAGAACATGTGACTAATACAACAGTTACTATAGAACATGTGAGTAATGTATACAACAGTTACTATAGAACATGTGACTAATGTAAACAACAGTTACTATAGAACATGTGACTTCACTAATGTATACAACAGTTACTATAGAACATGTGACTAATGTATACAACAGTTACTATAGAACATGTGAGTAATGTATACAACAGTTACTATAGAACATGTGAGTAATGTATACAACAGTTACTATAGAACATGTGACTAATGTAAACAACAGTTACTATAGAACATGTGACTTCACTAATGTATACAACAGTTACTATAGAACATGTGACTAATGTATACAACAGTTACTATAGAACATGTGACTAATGTATACAACAGTTACTATAGAACATGTGACTAATGTAAACAACAGTTACTATAGAACATGTGACTAATGTATACAACAGTTACTATAGAACATGTGACTAATGTAAACAACAGTTACTATAGAACATGTGACTAATGTATACAACAGTTACTATAGAACATGTGACTAATGTAAACAACAGTTACTATAGAACATGTGACTAATGTAAACAGCCAATAACATGAAGACCTGTGAGGAGCCATTAACATGAATACCTGTGAGGTGGGATCGATGCCAACAGCACTGAGCAAAACACTTAAAAATAACCCAAACAAAATCTATTCTGTGCTTTGAATTATTTATTTTCACAAACTGCAGTCTCTGCAGATGTGACATCACAGACTCTGCAGATGTAACATCACAGACTCTGCAGATGTGACATCACAGACTGCAGATGTGACATCACAGACTCTGCAGATGTGACATCACAGACTGCAGATGTGACATCACAGACTCTGCAGATGTGACATCACAGACTCTGCAGATGTGACATCACAGACAGCGTAGGGAGCCGTGGAGCTGTTTGGGTGAATGAAGCTCAGACCTCCCTGAGGTTGCTGCGATGTATTGGAGGCTGAGGACAGAGATGTTCTGTTGTTTGAAAGTTACATACCCCAACTCGGGATGCATCGATACCACTTTGTTCAAAAGTAAGTAAGTAAGTAAGTAATCTTTATTTATTATATGACTTGGACCGTACACGCGCTCTGATTGGCTGATTACTGGACTGATATTTTCCCATCTCGGACCGTTACCATGACAATTGGTCCGAACAGCGCGTATCACATTTGATATCTTTCCATGGACCGTTACCATGACAATCTATCCGCGGCGCGTATCACACAAAACCAAGTCGGACGTGAACATACTTCACAAATATCTCAAAAGCATTGGTAAAGACACAGACGAGAGTCATATAATAAAACATTTATTAACCTCGTCACGGCTCGGTCTGTGCATTAAAGTGATAGTCTGTAACTCTAAATGATTTACAAATTTTAGGAAATGTGTTAAATTGACCTCCTGGCCTTAAATGTTGATATAAAATAAGTCATTTTATTAATTCTAATATTACGGGCAAGTCCCGCCTTCCCTGCTCTTAGCTATAGTTCAGAATCCACGGTGCCGTCGAGGTTAACCAATCGAGTCCTGCCAAGGGCTGTCAATCATCAGCGCTGATGCTCGCAGCTGCTCATGCTCAGTTGTTTGTTTTCGCGGAGCCTCCGAATCAAGCCTCCACAGGCTCTGGAACTACATGAAAACTGAACACAGAATTCTGAACATCCGCGCTGAGGTACTTATGTATATTCTGAACATCCATAATCAGATCCTCTGCAGATGTGTCCTGTGATGTGCAATTCATGATAATAGCACTTCCTGGTTTGCCGCGATCGCTTTTTTTGTGCATAAAAACATTATTTTTTTCATTAAAACGTTCACAAATTATTCTGAAAACTTCCGTGCATGTGTATTTATAATGTATATGTATGTGTTCTCTGATTAACATTTCAAAGTGTTACGGAAACGTAGGTGTAGACCAATCAGAAAGGAAGGGGGAGGAGCTTGCGTCGTTTTTATCAAATCAAGCACCTCTCCGTCTCTGACAAACTCCAGACAATCACTTTAAGGCTCGGTCTGTGCATTAAAGCTGCACTAACTGACTTTATTTTTGTATTAATTACTAAAATGCTATCCATGTCCGTGTAGGGCATTGGGATATACGTCCTTTTGAAGAAAAAGTAGCGCAGATTTGTGCTGGTGTGACATTATATTTTAGATCGAGTTTTGATGAAACAAGGAAGAGAATGTGTTTCGGGTCGCAGATTGTGACCAATCACAGCGGACCACTAGCCCCCACTTTCGTGAGAAATCTACAGGTCCGTTAGCATAGACGGCTGAGTTAGCACAACAAGCCGAGGAGCTAACCTGAAGCTTCCTCGTCTTCGTCACCGGTTACTGCTTACACAGCGAGACAGCCATCCAAACGAAAGTCTCGTTCCTCCGCGCTTCCCGGTTCTATCATTCTATGGTCACGCCATCCACGTGCAAATCCATATCCATGTATTATCCATATTGGGAGACACTAGCTCCGTCCCAACAGTGGGTGTGTGTGGGGGCGATAGCTTCGTGGGTGCGGGGAGCGGAGCAGAAAGAGAGAGGCCAGCGAGTCCACGGCTTCAAAATCCCAAAGTCAGTTAGTGCAGCTTTAAGGCCGCGGTCTGATATTTCTCCATACAGACCTCGCGCTCGGTTAATAAGCCGTTATTATATACCGCCTTTCACAGACCAGAGTCACAAAGTGGTTTGCAATTGTTATTTTAAACCGCTTTGTGTAAAATACGGCTGTCCCCTTGTCCGCTTACTTGACCGCTAGCTTACTTACCACTAGCTTACTTGACCGCTAGCTTACTTGACCGCTAGCTTACTTGATCCCTAGCTTACTTGACCGCTAGCTTACTTGACCCCTAGCTTACTTGACCCCTAGCTTACTTGACCCCTAGCTTACTTGATCCCTAGCTTACTTGACCCCTAGCTTACTTGACCCCTAGCTTACTTGACCCCTAGCTTACTTGACCCCTAGCTTACTTGATCCCTAGCTTACTTGACCCCTAGCTTACTTGATCCTAGCTTACTTGATCCCTAGCTTACTTGACCCCTAGCTTACTTGACCCCTAGCTTACTTGACCCCTAGCTTACTTGACCCCTAGCTTACTTGATCCCTAGCTTACTTGACCCCTAGCTTACTTGACCCCTAGCTTACTTGATCCTAGCTTACTTGACCCCTAGCTTACTTGATCCCTAGCTTACTTGACCCCTAGCTTACTTGACCGCTAGCTTACTTGATCCCTAGCTTACTTGACCCCTAGCTTACTTGACCCCTAGCTTACTTGACCCCTAGCTTACTTGACCCCTAGCTTACTTGATCCCTAGCTTACTTGACCCCTAGCTTACTTGATCCTAGCTTACTTGATCCCTAGCTTACTTGACCCCTAGCTTACTTGACCCCTAGCTTACTTGACCCCTAGCTTACTTGACCCCTAGCTTACTTGATCCCTAGCTTACTTGACCCCTAGCTTACTTGACCCCTAGCTTACTTGATCCTAGCTTACTTGACCCCTAGCTTACTTGATCCCTAGCTTACTTGACCCCTAGCTTACTTGTCGCTAGCTAAGTCGTCGCTAGCCTCCCTTCCCACTGCTGACTTTGGGAGATCACCATGGCAACACGTGCCGCCCAGCTGACTGCTGTTGTGACAAATGTACATGGACCAGGTTGGGCATCAGGTCCTATGGTATAAGTACCAGTACAGGCCTATAGTATGGACCAGTATCAAGGTGAGTGTGAAAAGAGACTTCAGACATAAACACAGGATCACAGAGACCTAAGATAAGATAAACTAAAGCAAGGATTGAACACCCAACATGGTGATGTCACACTAACAGAACTGAGCCAGAGCAAGTCATCAGGAGCCACAGGGTCAGGAGTCATCAGGTCATCAGGAGCCACAGGGTCAGGAGTCATCAGGTCATCAGGAGCCACAGGGTCAGGAGTCATCAGGTCATCAGGAGCCACAGGGTCAGGAGTCATCAGGTCATCAGGAGCCACAGGGTCAGGAGTCATCAGGTCATCAGGAGCCACAGGGTCAGGAGTCATCAGGTCATCAGGAGCCACAGGGTCAGGAGTCATCAGGTCATCAGGAGCCACAGGGTCAGGAGTCATCAGGTCATCAGGAGCCACAGGGTCAGGAGTCATCAGGTCATCAGGAGCCACAGGGTCAGGAGTCATCAGGTCATCAGGAGCCACAGGGTCAGGAGTCATCAGGTCATCAGGAGCCACAGGGTCAGGAGCCACAGGGTCAGGAGTCATCAGGTCATCAGGAGCCACAGGGTCAGGAGCCACAGGGTCAGGAGTCATCAGGTCATCAGGAGCCACAGGGACACAAACAATTTCAATGAACACTTTCACATTGAACTTGGAGCTAGCGGGTTAGCATTGTCCCAGAGTTTTACAGACATTTACAGAATGCAGAGTAAGTAAAGTTGATGGTAAAGGACCATTACGACTTCATGAATAAGTAACAAGGTGTCGTCCCTTACCTCATGCTATAGATCATGGTCAGCAGTCGTAAAACAGACCAAAGAGAGACCAGAGAGGGACCAGAAAGAGACCAGAGAGGGACCAGAGAGAGAGACCAGAGAGAGACCAGAGAGAGAGACCAGAGAGAGACCAGAGAGAGACCAGAGAGAGACCAGAGAGAGACCAGAGAGAGACCAGAGAGAGAGACCAGAGAGAGAGACCAGAGAGAGACCAGAGAGAGACCAGAGAGAGACCAGAGAGAGACCAGAGAGAGACCAGAGGGAGACCAGAGAGAGACCAGAGAGAGACCAGAGAGAGACCAGAGAGAGACCAGAGAGAGACCAGAGAGAGACCAGAGAGAGACCAGAGGGAGACCAGAGAGAGACCAGAGAGAGACAAGAGAGAGACCAGAGAGAGACCAGAGAGAGACCAGAGAGAGACCAGAGAGGGACCAGAGAATGACCAGAGAGAGACCAGAGAGAGACCAGAGAGAGACCAGAGAGAGACCAGAGAGAGACCAGAGAGAGACCAGAGAGAGACCAGAGAGAGACCAGAGAGGGACCAGAGAGAGACAAGAGAGAGACCAGAGAGAGACCAGAGAGAGAGACCATAGAGAGACCAGAGAGGGACCAGAGAGAGACCAGAGAGAGACAAGAGAGAGACCAGAGAGAGACCAGAGAGAGAGACCAGAGAGAGACCAGAGAGGGACCAGAGAGAGACCAGAGAGGGACCAGAGAGAGACCAGAGAGAGACCAGAGGGAGACCAGAGAGGGACCAGAGAGAGACCAGAGAGAGACCAGAGAGAGACCAGAGAGGGACCAGAGAGAGACCAGAGAGAGACCAGAGAGAGACCAGAGAGAGACCAGAGAGAGACCAGAGAGAGACCAGAGAGAGACCAGAGAGAGACCAGAGAGAGACCAGAGAGAGACCAGAGAATGACCAGAGAGGGACTAGAGAGAGACCAGAGAGAGACCAGAGAGAGACCAGAGAGAGACCAGAGAGAGACCAGAGAGAGGACCAGAGAATGACCAGAGAGAGACCAGAGAGAGACCAGAGAGAGACCAGAGAGAGACCAGAGAGAGACCAGAGAGAGACCAGAGAGAGACCAGAGAGAGACCAGAGAGGGACCAGAGAGATGACCAGAGAGAGACCAGAGAGAGACCAGAGAGAGACCAGAGAGAGACCAGAGAGAGACCAGAGAGAGACCAGAGAGAGACTAGAGAGAGACCAGAGAGAGACCAGAGAGAGACCAGAGAGAGACCAGAGAGAGACCAGAGAGAGACCAGAGAGAGACCAGAGGGAGACCAGAGAGGGACCAGAGAGAGACCAGAGAGAGACCAGAGAGAGACCAGAGAGGGACCAGAGAGGGACCAGAGAGGGACTAGAGAGAGACCAGAGAGAGACCAGAGAGAGAGACCAGAGAGGGACCAGAGAGGGACTAGAGAGAGACCAGAGAGAGACCAGAGAGAGACCAGAGAGAGACCAGAGAGAGACCAGAGAGGGACCAGAGAGGGACTAGAGAGAGACCAGAGAGAGACCAGAGAGAGACCAGAGAGAGACCAGAGAGAGACCAGAGAGAGACCAGAGAGAGACCAGAGAGAGACCAGAGGGAGACCAGAGAGGGACCAGAGAGAGACCAGAGAGAGACCAGAGAGGGACCAGAGAGGGACTAGAGAGAGACCAGAGAGAGACCAGAGAGAGACCAGAGAGAGACCAGAGAGAGACCAGAGAGAGACCAGAGGGAGACCAGAGAGGGACCAGAGAGAGACCAGAGAGAGACCAGAGAGAGACCAGAGAGGGACCAGAGAGGGACCAGAGAGGGACTAGAGAGAGACCAGAGAGAGATCAGAGAGAGACCAGAGAGAGACCAGAGAGAGACCAGAGAGAGACCAGAGGGAGACCAGAGAGGGACCAGAGAGAGACCAGAGAGAGACCAGAGAGAGACCAGAGAGAGACCAGAGAGAGACCAGAGAGAGACCAGAGAGAGACCAGAGGGAGACCAGAGAGGGACCAGAGAGAGACCAGAGAGAGACCAGAGAGAGACCAGAGGGAGACCAGAGAGGGACCAGAGAGAGACCAGAGAGAGACCAGAGAGAGACCAGAGAGAGACCAGAGAGAGACCAGAGAGAGACCAGAGGGAGACCAGAGAGGGACCAGAGAGAGACCAGAGAGAGACCAGAGAGAGACCAGAGAGAGACCAGAGAGGGACCAGAGAGGGACCAGAGAGGGACCAGAGAGAGACCAGAGAGAGACCAGAGAGGGACCAGAGAGGGACCAGAGAGATAGCTTTTTCATACAGAAAAGTGAAACAGAGAGGACCACCTAAAGAGTCAAATAGTGACTCACAGGGCTCTTATATGTTCTAATGCAGTGGGTGTTCTGATGTGATCAATGAAAGCTGTAAATGTTTGTGTTTGTGATGGATCAGAGTTTCAGGCTCAGCACCTTTCCTCCTGAGGGACATTAGGGATAATGCTCACAACCACTATAACCCATTAAAACAAGAAAACGAGAGAGAGAGAGGAGAGAGCACAGGGAGAGAGGGGAGAGAGCACAGGGAGAGAGCACAGGGAGAGAGGGGAGAGAGCACAGGGAGAGAGCACAGAGAGAGAGAGGAGAGAGCACAGGGAGAGAGGGGAGAGAGCACAGGGAGAGAGCACAGGGAGAGAGGGGAGAGAGCACAGGGAGAGAGGGGAGAGAGCACAGGGAGAGAGAGGAGAGAGCACAGGGAGAGAGCACAGGGAGAGAGGGGAGAGAGC
Source organism: Knipowitschia caucasica (assembly GCA_964034765.1). Taxonomy (NCBI): domain Eukaryota; kingdom Metazoa; phylum Chordata; class Actinopteri; order Gobiiformes; family Gobiidae; genus Knipowitschia; species Knipowitschia caucasica. Next base: position 639,924 of record OZ035827.1, on the reverse strand, counting down.
ACAGGGAGAGAGGGGAGAGAGCACAGGGAGAGAGCACAGGGAGAGAGGGGAGAGAGCACAGGGAGAGAGCACAGGGAGAGAGGGGAGAGAGCACAGGGAGAGAGAGGAGAGAGCACAGGGAGAGAGAGGAGAGAGCACAGGGAGAGAGGGGAGAGAGCACAGGGAGAGAGCACAGGGAGAGAGGGGAGAGAGCACAGGGAGAGAGCACAGGGAGAGAGGGGAGAGAGCACAGGGAGAGAGAGGAGAGAGCACAGGGAGAGAGGGGAGAGAGCACAGGGAGAGAGGGGAGAGAGCACAGGGAGAGAGCACAGGGAGAGCGCACAGGGAGAGAGGGGAGAGAGCACATGGGAGAGAGGGGAGAGAGCACAGGGAGAGAGCACAGGGAGAGAGGGGAGAGAGCACAGGGAGAGAGCACAGGGAGAGAGCACAGGGAGAGAGGGGAGAGAGCACAGGGAGAGAGCACAGGGAGAGAGCACAGGGAGAGAGCACAGGGAGAGAGCACAGGGAGAGAGAGCACAGGGAGAGAGGGGAGAGAGCACAGGGAGAGAGGGGAGAGAGCACAGGGAGAGAGCACAGGGAGAGAGCACAGGGAGAGAGCACAGGGAGAGAGCACAGGGAGAGAGCACAGGGAGAGAGCACAGGGAGAGAGCACAGGGAGAGAGGGGAGAGAGCACAGGGAGAGAGAGGAGAGAGCACAGGGAGAGAGAGGAGAGAGCACAGGGAGAGAGAGGAGAGAGCACAGGGAGAGAGCACAGGGAGAGAGAGGAGAGAGCACAGGGAGAGAGGGGAGAGAGCACAGGGAGAGAGGGGAGAGAGCACAGGGAGAGAGGGGAGAGAGCACAGGGAGAGAGAGGAGAGAGCACAGGGAGAGAGAGGAGAGAGCACAGGGAGAGAGCACAGGGAGAGAGAGGAGAGAGCACAGGGAGAGAGGGGAGAGAGCACAGGGAGAGAGGGGAGAGAGCACAGGGAGAGAGAGGAGAGAGCACAGGGAGAGAGGGGAGAGAGCACAGGGAGAGAGAGGAGAGAGCACAGGGAGAGAGAGGAGAGAGCACAGGGAGAGAGAGGAGAGAGCACAGGGAGAGAGCACAGGGAGAGAGAGGAGAGAGCACAGGGAGAGAGGGGAGAGAGCACAGGGAGAGAGGGGAGAGAGCACAGGGAGAGAGGGGAGAGAGCACAGGGAGAGAGAGGAGAGAGCACAGGGAGAGAGAGGAGAGAGCACAGGGAGAGAGCACAGGGAGAGAGAGGAGAGAGCACAGGGAGAGAGGGGAGAGAGCACAGGGAGAGAGGGGAGAGAGCACAGGGAGAGAGAGGAGAGAGCACAGGGAGAGAGGGGAGAGAGAGAGGAGAGGGGGGACTGAGGGGAGGTAGGTGAGGGAGAGGGGAGAGAGAGGGAAGGGGGAAAGGGAGGTGGGGGTAGGACACTACATTTGGGCTTTGTGCTCACTGTGAGCAGAGTCAGGAGCAGGAGCAGGAGCAGAGACAGGAGCAGGAGCAGGAGCAGAGACAGGAGCAGGAGCAGGAGGAGCAGGAGCAGGAGCAGGAGGAGTAGAGTCAGGAGCAGGAGCAGGAGGAGTAGAGTCAGGAGCAGAGACAGGAGCAGGAGCAGGAGCAGAGACAGGAGCAGGAGTAGAGTCAGGAGCAGGAGCAGGAGCAGGAGGAGCAGGAGCAGGAGCAGGAGGAGTAGAGTCAGGAGCAGGAGCAGGAGGAGTAGAGTCAGGAGCAGAGACAGGAGCAGGAGCAGGAGCAGAGACAGGAGCAGGAGTAGAGTCAGGAGCAGGAGCAGGAGCAGGAGCAGAGACAGGAGGCACAGGAGCAGGAGCCATGGCGGGGGACCTGGCCGTGGGGATGGTCTACAACCTTCTGCTGCCGCTGCTGCTGCTGACGGGTGAGTGACAGGACCCACAGATGTCACTTTTTTTTATTTTTTTATTTTTATTGTTTGTTATACACACAATTAGATGCATTTACAGTTGTTGACAGCAAGTACAGTCTATGTGCGTGTTTTTGTATTATATATACACAACCCCCCCTCCCCCACTACCACCCCCCCTCCCCAGTTCATCTCCAGGTTGACAGTGTATCTCGTAGAGTTATGTTTGGCTGTAAAAAGGGTAAATAAGTAAGCATGTTCCTAAAAAGGGAAAAATAACTTCAAGTAAAAAAAAAAAAAAAAAAAAAAAAGTATATACATGTATGTGTACGAATGTATACACATGCACACACACATATATACACATACATACATATATACATACATACACACATACACAAAAACACATATACATATGTACACATATATACACACACACACATACACATACATAAATTGCAGAAAATAAAAAGAAGTAAGAATAAAAAAAAAAAAAAAAAAAGAAAATAGAGAGGGCACCCGCATGTATTCGCATGTATACATATACATAGGTACACATGTATACATATACATAGGTACACATGTATACATATACATAGGTACACATGTATACATATACATAGGTACACATGTATACATATACATAGGTACACATGTATACATATACATAGGTACACATGTATACATATACATAGGTACACATGTATACATATACATAGGTACACATGTATACATATACATAGGTACACATGTATACATATACATAGGTACACATGTATACATATACATAGGTACACATGTATACATATACATAGGTACACATGTATACATATACATAGGTACACATGTATACATATACATAGGTACACATGTATACATATACATACACCCTGCATATATGTGTATATCCACAGATGTCACTTTAGAGACATGTCCATAAACAGTACCTCCTGTGAAAGGAGGCTCTGAGGAGGAGGCTCTGAGGAGGAGGCTCTGAGGAGGAGGCTCTGAGGAGGAGGCTCTGAGGAGGAGGCTCTGAGGAGGAGGCTCTGAGGAGGAGGCTCTGAGGAGGAGGCTCTGAGGAGGAGGCTCTCAGGAGGAGGCACTGAGGGCTCTGAGGAGGAGGCTCTGAGGAGGAGGCTCTGAGGAGGAGGCTCTGAGGGGGAGGCTCTGAGGAGGAGGCTCTGAGGAGGAGGCTCTCAGGAGGAGGCACTGAGGGCTCTGAGGAGGAGGCTCTCAGGAGGAGGCACTGAGGGCTCTGAGGAGGAGGCTCCTGGAGAGAGGTGCAGGAGGTGCTTCTAACATGTTTCTGTTTCAGCCTCTTCGTTCAGATACAACGGTTTGTCGCTGGTTTATTTCATCTTTCTGCTGATTCTGCCGCTGCTGCCAAACCCCAGACCGGACACCATGAAAGGTGAGGGACCAGGAGAGGGACCAGGAGAGGGACCAGGAGAGGGACCAGGGATAGACCAGGAGAGGGACCAGGAGAGGGACCAGGGATAGACCAGGAGAGGGACCAGGAGAGGGACCAGGAGAGGGACCAGGAGAGGGTCCAGGGATAGACCAGGAGAGGGACCAGGAGAGGGACCAGGAGAGGGTCCAGGGATAGACAAGGAGAGGGACCAGGAGAGGGACCAGAGGGAGAGACCAGAGAGACACCAGAGAGACCAGAGAGAGAGACCAGAGAGAGAGCAGAGAGAGACCAGAGAGAGACCAGAGAGAGACCAGAGAGAGACCAGAGAGAGAGACCAGAGAGAGACCAGAGAGAGAGACCAGAGAGAGACCAGAGAGAGAGACCAGAGAGAGAGACCAGAGAGACCAGAGAGAGAGACCAGAGAGAGAGACCAGAGAGAGACTAGAGAGAGACCAGAGAGAGACCAGAGAGAGAGACCAGAGAGAGACCAGAGAGAGAGACCAGAGAGAGAGACCAGAGAGAGACCAGAGAGAGAGACCAGAGAGAGAGACCAGAGAGAGACCAGAGAGAGAGACCAGAGAGAGAGACCAGAGAGAGACTAGAGAGAGACCAGAGAGAGACCAGAGAGAGACCAGAGAGAGACCAGAGAGAGAGACCAGAGAGAGAGACCAGAGAGAGACCAGAGAGAGACCAGAGAGAGACCAGAGAGAGACCAGAGAGAGAGACCAGAGAGAGAGACCAGAGGGAGACCATAGAGAGACCAGAGAGAGACCAGAGAGAGAGACCAGAGAGAGACCAGAGAGAGAGACCAGAGAGAGACCAGAGAGAGAGACCAGAGAGAGAGACCAGAGAGAGAGACCAGAGAGAGACCAGAGAGAGAGACCAGAGAGAGAGACCAGAGAGAGACCAGAGAGAGACCAGAGAGAGACCAGAGAGAGACCAGAGAGAGACCAGAGAGAGAGACCAGAGAGAGAGACCAGAGAGAGACCAGAGAGAGACCAGAGAGAGACCAGAGAGAGAGACCAGAGAGAGAGACCAGAGAGAGAGACCAGAGAGAGACCAGAGAGAGACCAGAGAGAGACCAGAGAGAGACCAGAGAGAGAGACCAGAGAGAGAGACCAGAGAGAGACCAGAGAGAGACCAGAGAGAGACCAGAGAGAGACCAGAGAGAGAGACCAGAGAGAGAGACCAGAGAGACAGACCAGAGAGAGCCCAGAGAGAGCCCAGAGAGAGAGACCAGAGAGAGAGACCAGAGAGAGACCAGAGAGAGAGACCAGAGAGAGAGACCAGAGAGAGACCAGAGAGAGACCAGAGAGAGAGACCAGAGAGAGACCAGAGAGAGAGACCAGAGAGAGAGACCAGAGAGAGACCAGAGAGAGAGACCAGAGAGAGAGACCAGAGAGAGACCAGAGAGAGACCAGAGAGAGACCAGAGAGAGCCCAGAGAGAGAGACCAGAAAGAGAGACCAGAGAGACAGACCAGAGAGAGCCCAGAGAGAGAGACCAGAGAGAGAGACCAGAGAGAGACCAGAGAGAGAGACCAGAGAGAGAGACCAGAGAGAGACCAGAGAGAGACCAGAGAGAGAGACCAGAGAGAGACCAGAGAGAGAGACCAGAGAGAGAGACCAGAGAGAGACCAGAGAGAGACCAGAGAGAGACCAGAGAGAGACCAGAGAGAGAGACCAGAGAGAGACCAGAGAGAGACCAGAGAGAGACCAGAGAGAGACCAGAGAGAGACCAGAGAGAGACCAGAGAGAGACCAGAGAGAGACCAGAGAGAGACCAGAGAGAGAGACCAGAGAGAGAGACCAGAGAGAGACCAGAGAGAGAGACGTTATCACAGCCGCAGAGGGCCACGGCGGCCCCTGGGCCTGAGTTTGTCCTGATGAAGGTAAAGTGCTTAAACATGAGGCTGTATTGATTCAGAATGAAGTGAGTAAAAGGATGTGGTCAATTATCTCTGAGCTGTAATTACACAAACTACGACTCAGCAGCAGCTGCTCCACCACTCAGCGTTTGGAGCAGCACTAGGTTAGCGTTAGCTGTTAGTGTTAGCTGTTAGCGTTAGCTGGTTAACGTTAGCTCTTTGCGTTAGCTGTTTGCGTTAGCTGGACATTAACTCACTACAGGTTCATTTAACGTTGTTCTATATATTAGACCAAAATGAGACAGTTATTTTTATATTATTCACACGGAAAAAGAAGTGATGCAAGTCAAAGCTCAAGTTAGCAATCAGTGGATTTTTGTCTTTGAGTCCAAACATCTAGATTAAGAGATCCTTTAGTCGTCACAGTGAAAAGTCTCATGGACTTTTTGGTAACACTTTACATTACGGGCCGGTAAGTCCATGGTACTTACAGTGGTACTTCTAGGTACTTACAGTGGTACTTACAGTGGTACTTACGGTGGTACTTACAGTGGTACTTACAGTGGTACTTACAGTGGTACTTACAGTGGTACTTACAGTGGTACTTCTAGGTACTTACAGTGGTACTTACAGTGGTACTTACGGTGGTACTTACAGTGGTACTTACAGTGGTACTTACAGTGGTACTTACAGTGGTACTTACAGTGGTACTTCTAGGTACTTACAGTGGTACTTCTAGGTACTTACAGTGGTACTTACAGTGGTACTTACGGTGGTACTTACAGTGGTACTTACGGTGGTACTTACAGTGGTACTTACAGTGGTACTTACGGTGGTACTTACAGTGGTACTTACGGTGGTACTTACGGTGGTACTTACGGTGGTACTTACAGTGGTACTTACGGTGGTACTTACGGTGGTACTTACGGTGGTACTTACGGTGGTACTTACGGTGGTACTTACAGTGGTACTTACGGTGGTACTTACGGTGGTACTTACGGTGGTACTTACGGTGGTACTTACGGTGGTACTTACGGTGGTACTTACAGTGGTACTTACGGTGGTACTTACGGTGGTACTTACGGTGGTACTTACGGTGGTACTTACGGTGGTACTTACAGTGGTACTTACAGTGGTACTTACGGTGGTACTTACGGTGGTACTTACGGTGGTACTTACAGTGGTACTTACGGTGGTACTTACAGTGGTACTTACAGTGGTACTTACAGTGGTACTTACAGTGGTACTTACAGTGGTACTTACGGTGGTACTTACGGTGGTACTTACAGTGGTACTTACGGTGGTACTTACAGTGGTACTTACGGTGGTACTTACAGTGGTACTTACGGTGGTACTTACAGTGGTACTTACAGTGGTACTTACAGTGGTACTTACAGTGGTACTTACAGTGGTACTTACGGTGGTACTTACAGTGGTACTTACGGTGGTACTTACAGTGGTACTTACAGTGGTACTTACAGTGGTACTTACAGTGGTACTTACAGTGGTACTTAGCGGTGGTACTTACGGTGGTACTTACAGTGGTACTTACGGTGGTACTTACAGTGGTACTTACGGTGGTACTTACAGTGGTACTTACGGTGGTACTTACAGTGGTACTTACGGTGGTACTTACGGTGGTACTTACAGTGGTACTTACAGTGGTACTTACAGTGGTACTTACGGTGGTACTTACGGTGGTACTTACAGTGGTACTTACAGTGGTACTTACAGTGGTACTTACGGTGGTACTTACGGTGGTACTTACAGTGGTACTTACGGTGGTACTTACGGTGGTACTTACGGTGGTACTTACGGTGGTACTTACCGTGGTACTTACGGTGGTACTTACAGTGGTACTTACAGTGGTACTTACAGTGGTACTTCTAGGTACTTACAGTGGTACTTACAGTGGTACTTACAGTGGTACTTACAGTGGTACTTCTAGGTACTTATTGTGGTACTTACAGTGGTACTTCTAGGTACTTACAGTGGTACTTATTGTGGTACTTAGAGGTACTTATTGTGGTACTTACAGTGGTACTTCTAGGTACTTATTGTGATAATTCTAGATACAGCTGTAACTTAGTAATTCAAGGACACTACAGTATTATTCCTATGTAGTAAATGTGGTACTTCTACATACATACATACAGAGGTCATTTGTAGGATTGTTTGACTATAAAACATAAAACAACATTATGTAAAACAAACGTCTTTATTAATATGGAATAAGTAGCACAGAAAGGACAGTATAAATACATTTAATGCATATTTCAAAACAAGTTTCAAGGACAAGGGAAACACTGCAAGAACTAGGTACCCAACCCAAGTAACAAGAATTACACATTACCAGGTACTTACCAGGCAAGTACCAGGTACTTACCAGGCAAGTACCAGGTACTTACCAGCAAGTACCAGGTACTTACCAGGCAAGTACCAGGTACTTACCAGCAAGTACCAGGTACTTACCAGGCAAGTACCAGGTACTTACCAGCAAGTACCAGGTACTTACCAGCAAGTACCAGGTACTTACCATAGGGACTGGCCCGTAATAAGACAAAGGACTTTAACATAAGTACCAGTGATAACACCAGTAATTATATAGTAAGTACCAGGTACTTACCATAGGAACTGGCCCATAATAAGACAAAGGACTTTAACATAAGTACCAGTGATAACACCAGTAATTATATAGTAAGTACCAGGTACTTACCATAGGAACTGGCCCATATTAAGACAAAGGACTTTAACATAAGTACCAGTGATAACACCAGTAATTATACAGTAAGTACCTGGTACTTGCTGTTAAGTACCTGGTACTTGCTGGTAAGTATCTGGTAATTGCTGGTAAGTACCTGGTACTTGCTGGTAAGTACCTGGTACTTGCTGGTAAGTACCTGGTACTTGCTGGTAAGTACCTGGTACTTGCTGGTAAGTACCTGGTACTTGCTGGTAAGTACCTGGTACTTGCTGGTAAGTACCTGGTACTTGCTGGTAAGTACCTGGTACTTGCTGGTAAGTACCTGGTACTTGCTGGTAAGTACCTGGTACTTGCTGGTAAGTACCTGGTACTTGCTGGTAAGTACCTGGTATCACTAGTACTTATGGGTAAGTCCTTTGTCTTATTATGGGCCAGTTCCTATGGTAAGTACCTGGTACTTACTATATAATTACTGGTGTTATCACTGGTACTTATGTTAAAGTCCTTTGTCTTATTATGGGCCAGTCCCTATGGTAAGTACCTGGTACTTACTGTATAATTACTGGTGTTATCACTGGTACTTATGTTAAAGTCCTTTGTCTTATTATGGGCCAGTCCCTATGGTAAGTACCTGGTACTTGCTGGTAAGTACCTGGTACTTGGCTGGTAAGTACCTGGTAATGTGTAATTCTTGTTACTTGGGTTGGGTACCTAGTTCTTGCAGTGTTTCCCTTGTCCTTGAAACTTGTTTTGAAATATGCATTAAATGTATTTATACTGTCCTTTCTGTGCTACTTATTCCATATTAATAAAGACGTTTGTTTTACATAATGTTGTTTTATGTTTTATAGTCAAACAATCCTACAAATGACCTCTGTATGTATGTATGTAGAAGTACCACATTTACTACATAGGAATAATACTGTAGTGTCCTTGAATTACTAAGTTACAGCTGTATCTAGAATTATCACAATAAGTACCTAGAAGTACCACTGTAAGTACCACAATAAGTACCTCTAAGTACCACAATAAGTACCACTGTAAGTACCTAGAAGTACCACTGTAAGTACCACAATAAGTACCTAGAAGTACCACTGTAAGTACCACTGTAAGTACCACTGTAAGTACCACCGTAAGTACCACCGTAAGTACCACGGTAAGTACCACCGTAAGTACCACCGTAAGTACCACCGTAAGTACCACCGTAAGTACCACCGTAAGTACCACTGTAAGTACCACTGTAAGTACCACTGTAAGTACCACCGTAAGTACCACCGTAAGTACCACTGTAAGTACCACCGTAAGTACCACCGTAAGTACCACCGTAAGTACCACCGTAAGTACCACTGTAAGTACCACCGTAAGTACCACTGTAAGTACCACCGTAAGTACCACCGTAAGTTACCACCGTAAGTACCACTGTAAGTACCACTGTAAGTACCACCGTAAGTACCACTGTAAGTACCACCGTAAGTACCACCGTAAGTACCACTGTAAGTACCACTGTAAGTACCACTGTAAGTACCACCGTAAGTACCACCGTAAGTACCACTGTAAGTACCACCGTAAGTACCACCGTAAGTACCACCGTAAGTACCACCGTAAGTACCACTGTAAGTACCACTGTAAGTACCTAGAAGTACCACTGTAAGTACCATGGACTTACCGGCCCGTAATGTAAAGTGTTACCGACTTTTTCTCTGTTAACCATTTTGTCTGCGGACAGAGCACAGGGAGCTCTGACTGCAGACTCTGCTCCCTCTGGTAGCAGCACAGGGAGCTCATACTACAGACTAAATACGTGTGTGTGTCTCTGGGTGTCTGGACCGGACCCTCTACCCCCTGTGGTGTCTGGACCGGACCCTCTGCCCCCTGTGGTGTCTGGACCGGACCCTCTGGCCCTGTGGTGTCTGGACCGGACCCTCTGGCCCTGTGGTCTCTGGACCAGACCCTCTACCCCCTGTGGTGTCTGGACCGGACCCTCTGGCCCTGTGGTGTCTGGACCGGACCCTCTGGCCCTGTGGTGTCTGGACCGGACCCTCTGGCCCTGTGGTGTCTGGACCGGACCCTCTGGCCCTGTGGTCTCTGGACCGGACCCTCTGGCCCTGTGGTGTGTCTGGACCGGACCCTTTGGCCCTGTGGTGTCTGGACCGGACCCTTTGGCCCTGTGGTGTCTGGACCGGACCCTCTGGCCCTGTGGTGTGTCTGGACCGGACCCTCTGGCCCTGTGATGTCTGGACCGGACCCTCTGGCCCTGTGCTGTGTCTGGACCGGACCCTCTGGCCCTGTGGTGTCTGGACCGGACCCTCTGGCCCTGTGGTGTCTGGACCGGACCCTCTGGCCCTGTGGTCTCTGGACCGGACCCTCTGGCCCTGGTGTGTCTGGACCGGACCCTCTGGCCCTGTGGTCTCTGGACCGGACCCTCTACCCCCTGTGGTGTCTGGACCGGACCCTCTGGCCCTGTGGTGTCTGGACCGGACCCTCTGGCCCTGTGGTGTCTGGACCGGACCCTCTGGCCCTGTGGTGTGTCTGGACCGGACCCTCTGGCCCTGTGATGTCTGGACCGGACCCTCTGGCCCTGTGCTGTGTCTGGACCGGACCCTCTGGCCTTGTGGTGTCTGGACCGGACCCTCTGGCCCTGTGGTGTCTGGACCGGACCCTCTGGCCCTGTGGTCTCTGGACCGGACCCTCTGGCCCTGTGGTGTCTGGACCGGACCCTCTGGCCCTGTGGTCTCTGGACCGGACCCTCTGGCCCTGTGGTGTCTGGACCGGACCCTCTGGCCCTGTGGTGTCTGGACCGGACCCTCTGGCCCTGTGGTCTCTGGACCGGACCCTCTGGCCCTGTGGTCTCTGGACCGGACCCTCTGGCCCTGGTGTGTCTGGACCGGACCCTCTGGCCCTGTGGTCTCTGGACCAGACCCTCTACCCCCTGTGGTGTCTGGACCGGACCCTCTGGCCCTGTGGTGTCTGGACCGGACCCTCTGGCCCTGTGGTGTCTGGACCGGACCCTCTGGCCCTGTGGTGTGTCTGGACCGGACCCTCTGGCCCTGTGATGTCTGGACCGGACCCTCTGGCCCTGTGCTGTGTCTGGACCGGACCCTCTGGCCCTGTGGTGTCTGGACCGGACCCTCTGGCCCTGTGGTGTCTGGACCGGACCCTCTGGCCCTGTGGTCTCTGGACCGGACCCTCTGGCCCTGTGGTGTCTGGACCGGACCCTCTGGCCCTGTGGTCTCTGGACCGGACCCTCTGGCCCTGTGGTGTCTGGACCGGACCCTCTGGCCCTGTGGTGTCTGGACCGGACCCTCTGGCCCTGTGGTCTCTGGACCGGACCCTCTGGCCCTGTGGTCTCTGGACCGGACCCTCTGGCCCTGTGGTGTCTGGACCGGCCCTCTGGCCGTTTGGTCTCTGGACCGGACCCTCTGGCCCTGTGGTCTCTGGACCGGACCCTCTGGCCCTGGTGTGTCTGGACCGGACCCTCTGGCCCTGTGGTTTCTGGACCAGACCCTCTACCCCCTGTGGTGTCTGGACCGGACCCTCTGGCCCTGTGGTGTGTCTGGACCGGACCCTCTGGCCCTGTGATGTCTGGACCGGACCCTCTGGCCCTGTGCTGTGTCTGGACCGGACCCTCTGGCCCTGTGGTGTCTGGACCGGACCCTCTGGCCCTGTGGTCTCTGGACCGGACCCTCTGGCCCTGTGGTGTCTGGACCGGACCCTCTGGCCCTGTGGTCTCTGGACCGGACCCTCTGGCCCTGTGGTGTCTGGACCGGACCCTCTGGCCCTGTGGTCTCTGGACCGGACCCTCTGGCCCTGTGGTGTCTGGACCGGACCCTCTGGCCCTGTGGTGTCTGGACCGGACCCTCTGGCCCTGTGGTCTCTGGACCGGACCCTCTGGCCCTGTGGTGTCTGGACCGGACCCTCTGGCCCTGTGGTCTCTGGACCGGACCCTCTGGCCCTGTGGTGTCTGGACCGGACCCTCTGGCCCTGTGGTGTCTGGACCGGACCCTCTGGCCCTGTGGTCTCTGGACCGGACCCTCTGGCCCTGTGATGTCTGGACCGGACCCTCTGGCCCTGTGGTGTCTGGACCGGACCCTCTGGCCCTGTGGTGTCTGGACCGGACCCTCTGGCCCTGTGGTCTCTGGACCGGACCCTCTGGCCCTGTGGTGTCTGGACCGGACCCTCTGGCCCTGTGGTCTCTGGACCGGACCCTCTGGCCCTGTGGTGTCTGGACCGGACCCTCTGGCCCTGTGGTCTCTGGACCGGACCCTCTGGCCCTGTGGTGTCTGGACTGGACCCTCTGGCCCAGGACACAGATCAGGTTCTCAGTGAGAGCTGCTGACTTGGCTCCTGTGGTGGTGATGCCATTTTTACTAAAAGCTTTGTTTCACTTAAACCTCTCTGCTCCAGTCTGGACATCAGCACTCAGGAGGAGGAGGGGGAGGAGGGAGGAGGGGGAGGAGGGAGGAGGGGGAGGAGGGAGGAGGGGGAGGAGGGGGGAGGGGGAGGAGGGAGGAGGAGGGAGGAGGGAGGAGGGGGAGGAGGGGGAGGGGGAGGAGGGGGAGGAGGGAGGAGGAGGGAGGAGGGAGGAGGGAGGAGGGGGGAGGGGGAGGAGGGGGAGGAGGGAGGAGGGAGGAGGGGGAGGAGGGAGGAGGGGGAGGAGGGGGGAGGGGGAGAAGGGGGGAGGGGGAGGAGGGAGGAGGAGGGAGGAGGGAGGAGGGGGAGGAGGGAGGAGGGGGAGGAGGGGGAGGAGGGGGGAGGGGGAGGAGGGGGAGGAGGGAGGAGGAGGGAGGAGGGGGAGGAGGGGGGAGGGGGGAGGAGGGGGGAGGGGGAGGAGGGGGAGGAGGGGGGAGGGAGGAGGGGGAGGAGGGAGGAGGGGGGGAGGAGGGAGGAGGGAGGAGGGGGAGGAGGGGGAGGAGGGGGAGGAGGGGGGAGGGAGGAGGGGGAGGAGGGGGAGGAGGGGGGAGGGAGGAGGGAGGAGGGAGGAAGGGGGGAGGAGGGGGGAGGGGGAGGGGGGATTTCATAAGAGACATATCATGAGAAATCAATCTTTTCTCTCTGTTCTAGAATATTAATAATAATAATAATAATGTTATTATTGATGAGCAGACTCATTGGAATGTGAGGAGGTGTGTTGCTGAAGGGCACAACCACAGACTCATTGGAATGTGAGGAGGTGTGTTGCTGAAGGGCACAACCACAGACTCATTGGAATGTGAGGAGGTGTGTTGCTGAAGGGCACAACCACAGACTCATTAGAATGTGAGGAAGTGTGTTGCTGAAGGGCACAACCACAGACTCATTGGAATGTGAGGAGGTGTGTTGCTGAAGGGCACAACCACAGACTCATTGGAATGTGAGGAGGTGTGTTGCTGAAGGGCACAACCACAGACTCAATGGAATGTGAGGAAGTGTGTTGCTGAAGGGCACAACCACAGACTGTTGTGTTTCAGGAAACACAGGGATGTTCCTGAGGACCATCGTCTGCAGCAGCTTCTGCTTCATCTGTCTCCAGTGTCTCATGCAGGTCCCCTTCTCCTACATCAGGACATCAGGTGAGTCAGCAGGGACATCAGAGGAGTCAGCGGGACATCAGGGGAGTCAGCAGGGGAGTCAGCAGGGACATCAGAGGAGTCAGCAGGACATCAGGGGAGTCAGCAGGACATCAGGGGAGTCAGCAGGGACATCAGAGGAGTCAGCAGGACATCAGGGGAGTCAGCAGGGACATCAGGGAGTCAGCAGGACATCAGGGGAGTCAGCAGGGACATCAGGGAGTCAGCAGGGACATCAGGTGAGTCAGCAGGGGAGTCAGCAGGGACATCAGGGAGTCAGCAGGGACATCAGGGAAGTCAGCAGGGACATCAGGGAGTCAGCAGGGGAGTCAGCAGGGACATCAGAGGAGTCAGCAGGGACATCAGGTGAGTCAGCAGGGGAGTCAGCAGGGACATCAGGGGAGTCAGCAGGGACATCAGGGGAGTCAGCAGGGACATCAGGGAAGTCAGCAGGGACATCAGAGGAGTCAGCAGGACATCAGGTGAGTCAGCAGGGACATCAGGGGAGTCAGCAGGGACATCAGAGGAGTCAGCAGGACATCAGGTGAGTCAGCAGGACATCAGGGAAGTCAGCAGGACATCAGGTGAGTCAGCAGGGACATCAGGGGAGTCAGCAGGGGAGTCAGCAGGGACATCAGAGGAGTCAGCAGGGACATCAGGTGAGTCAGCAGGGACATCAGGGGAGTCAGCAGGGACATCAGAGGAGTCAGCAGGGACATCAGGTGAGTCAGCAGGTGAGTCAGCAGGGGAGTCAGCAGGGACATCAGGGGAGTCAGCAGGGACATCAGAGGAGTCAGCAGGGGAGTCAGCAGGGACATCAGGGGAGTCAGCAGGGGAGTCAGCAGGGACATCAGGGAGTCAGCAGGGACATCAGGTGAGTCAGCAGGGACATCAGGTGAGACATCAGGGCATCAGGTGAGTCTGCAGGGGAGTCAGCAGGGCATCAGGTGAGACATCAGGGCATCAGGTGAGTCTGCAGGGGAGTCAGCAGGGCATCAGGTGAGTCAGAAGGACATCAGGGGAGTCAGCAGGGCATCAGGTGAGTCAGAAGGACATCAGGGGAGTCAGCAGGGCATCAGGTGAGTCAGAAGGACATCAGGGGAGTCAGCAGGGCATCAGGTGAGTCAGAAGGGGAGTCAGCAGGGCATCAGGTGAGTCAGAAGGGGAGTCAGCAGGGACATCAGGTGAGACATCAGGAGAGTCAGCAGGGGCATCAGGGAGAGACATCCGAGATGAAGAGTTTCAGTCTTTGTGGTGTCGACGCACCAGATCTGTAGGTATTGATGTGCCAATCCCTACTCCAGTCTTTGTGGTTTGAAAGATGCGAACCTCATCTTTAAGATCTCTAAGATCTTTATGTGTGAAATGTGTTTCAGGCAGCGGCCCCTGGGAGGACGTGCTCTTCCACATCGGCGTCGTCAGGTCAGTCCTGACATCATTACACCTGATGCTGCTGTTTATTCTGCTCATATTCTCTGCTGGGTCTGAGTCTGGGTCTGGGTCTGGTTCTTAGCCTGGGTTTGGGTCTGAGTCTGGGTCAGGTTCTTAGCCTGGGTTTGGGTCTGAGTCTGGGTCAGGTTCTTAGCCTGGGTTTGGGTCTGAGTCTGTGTCTGGTTCTTAGCCTGGGTTTGGGTCTGAGTCTGTGTCTGGTTCTTAGCCTGGGTTTGGGTCTGAGTCTGTGTCTGGTTCTTAGCCTGGGTTTGGGTCTGAGTCTGGGTCTGGTTCTTAGCCTGGGTTTGGGTCTGAGTCTGGGTCTGGGTCTGGTTCTTAGCCTGGGTTTGGGTCTGAGTCTGGGTCTGGTTCTTAGCCTGGGTTTGGGTCTGAGTCTGGGTCTGGGTCTGGTTCTTAGCCTGGGTTTGGGTCTGAGTCTGGGTCTGGTTCTTAGCCTGGATCTGAGTTTGGGTCTGGGTCTAAGTCTGGGTCTGTCTCAGGTTCAGTCAGGTGGGAGCTGCAGATGTGGTCCGGTACTTGGCTCCAGACCTGGGTCTGTTGGTTTCGTCGCTCTTCGTCCTGAGACTTCTCAAAAAGTTGCTGCGTCCGGTTCCTATGAGTCTCCATGACAACGGCATCACTCATCCACAGGTAACCATGAACCAGAGACCAGAGAGATACCAGAGAGAGACCAGAGAGAGACCAGAGAGAGACCAGAGATAGACCAGAGAGACCAGAGAGAGAGACCAGAGAGAGACCAGAGAGAGACCAGAGAGAGACCAGAGAGAGACCAGAGAGAGACCAGAGAGAGAGACCAGAGAGAGAGACCAGAGAGAGAGACCAGAGAGAGATACCAGAGAGAGACCAGAGAGAGAGACCAGAGAGAGATACCAGAGAGAGAGACCAGAGAGAGAGACCAGAGAGAGACCAGAAAGAGACCAGAGAGAGAGACCAGAAAGAGAGACTAGAGAGAGAGACCAGAGAGAGAGACCAGAGAGAGACCAGAGAGAGCCCAGAGAGAGAGAGAGAGACCAGAGAGAGACCAGAGAGAGAGAGAGAGACCAGAGAGACAACAGAGAGAGAGACCAGAGAGAGACCATAGAGAGACCAGAGAGAGACCAGAGAGAGACCAGAGAGAGAGACCAGAGAGAGACCAGAGAGAGAGACCAGAGAGAGACCAGAGAGAGACCAGAGAGAGACTATAGAGAGAGACTAGAGAGCACATATGAGCAGTGGATGAGAAAACAGTTTATAATGTGTTGTACTGAGGGTTTTGTTCGGTGTGAATGAGGCTTTTGGCTTCAGTTCTCTGGTGTTTTTCTGCTGCAGGAGACATCGGACACAGAGTCAGAGGACACAGAGTCGGAGGACAGTGAGTCTGAGGACAGCTCTGAGGACACGGCCCCCCCACAGAGCGGACCCCCACAGTTTGTGCAGAAGTTCCTGGTCTTTGCAGCTGGACTGAGGCTGCTGCTGTCGACTGTCATGAACACAGCAGGGAAGGTGGTGGTGACCGTCCTGCTGGGACTCACAGGTGACCTCCAGGAACAAGACCAGGACCAGGACCACAAGGACCAGAACCAAGACCAGGACAAGGACCAGGACCATCAGGACCACCAGGACTAGGACCACTTTTGGCTCCCAATTAAATTACGTATTGATTTTAAAATGTTAGTATTAACTTTCAGAGCCTTAAATGGTCAGGCTCCATCTTACATCTCAGACCTCTTGACCCCACTCTGCTCTGGCTGCACTCTCAGCTCCACAGGCCAGAATTTACTTGCGGTCCAAAAGACCTTTTAAAAGACCCGGGGGGGGGGCGGTCCTTCCAGTCCGTGGCCCCCAGACTGTGGAATGCCCTGCCTCTGTCCCTCCGTGTGGTCAACTCTGCCGATGCTTTTAAAAAGGGACTAAAGACTCTTCTTTTTAGGGCTGCTTTTAGTTAATTTCTTGTTTTTTATGTCGTTATTTTCTACCTTTTCTTATTTCTATTGTATATACAAATTTGCTTTTACCTTGTACAGCCCTTATCTGTGAAAGGTGCTCTATAAACAAAATGAACCTGAAGGTCGTGGGTTCGAGCCCACCATAAGACTTACTTGACGACTCCCACTGATGACTGCTGTTGTTGTGTCCTTGGGCAAGACACTTAACCCCACTTTGCCTGAAGCCCGCGCTGAAAGATCTCAGCTCCTGTGGACTCAGCACCTGCAGGAGGATCAGTGAGGGGCTGGTGCTCTGACTGCCACCCCCAACCCAGAAATGGATTAAGGGGAAGAAAATGGATGGATGGATACTTACTTACTCTAGGACCAGGACCAAGCCCAAGACCACCAGGACAAAGACCAGGACAAGGACCACCAGGACCAAGACCAGGACCTGGACCACCAGAACAAAGACCAGGACAAGGACCACCAGGACCAAGACCAAGACAAGGACCACCAGGACCAAGACCAGGGCAAGGACCACCAGGGCCAGAACCATCAGGTCACATACAAGTCATAGCAGAGAAGATTAAGAATTAGGAAGTACATTAGATTTAACTGTATTCAGTTCTCTGTCTGTGTCTCTCTCTGTCTCTCTGTCTCGGTCTTTGTCTCTGCAGGCATCGTCCTCCCGTCCCTCACCTCCAGCTGGTACTTCTGCTGGTTCCTTTTGCTGGTTTGGTTGTGGATCTTCAGTCGCCCTCTCAGTCTGCTCCTCTTCACTTCTCTCTGTGTCATGATGTCCATCTTCAGCGGGTTCCACCTCCTGCTGCTGTATCTGTACCAGCTGCCCCTCCCCCAGAAGGTGGTCCCCCCCCAGGACCTGTACGCCAGGTCTGACACACACACACACACTCACACACACACACACACACACACACACACACACACACATACAGAGACACACACACACACACACACACACACACACACACACAGACACACACAGATACAGACACACAAAGCCTCACACAGACTTACACAGACCTGCCCAGGTGTGTGTCTAACACCTGTGTGTCCTCTGCCCCTCAGGTTGTTTGGGATGACAGGAGTGATCCGCACAGACCCCCTCAGACCCTACAGCCTGAAGTTGCATGCAGAGGTCTGCTGGCCTGACTTCATCAACCCCCTGGTGGTTCTTCTGCTGTACTACACCCTGGTGGCTCTGCTGCACAAGTGGGTCCACGTCCCCACAGAGGTACACACACATACATACACACACACACACACACAGACAAGTGGTTCCACGTCCCCACAGAGGTACACACACAGACAAGTGGTTCCACGTCCCCACAGAGGTACACACACAGACAAGTGGGTCCACGTCCCCACAGAGGTACACACACATACACACAGACAAGTGGGTCCACGTCCCCACAGAGGTACACACACACAGACAAGTGGGTCCACGTCCCCACAGAGGGTCACACACACACACACACAGACAAGTGGGTCCACGTCCCCACAGAGGTACACACATACACACAGACAAGTGGTTCCACGTCCCCACAGAGGTACACAAACACACACACAGACAAGTGGGTCCACGTCCCACAGAGGTACACACACACAAGTGGGTCCACGTCCCCACAGAGGTACACACACACAAGTGGGTCCACGTCCCCACAGAGGTACACACACACACAAGTGGGTTCACGTCCCCACAGAGGAACACGCACATACACAGACAAGTGGTTCCTCGTCCCCACAGAGGTACACACACACAAGTGGGTCCACGTCCCCACAGAGGTACACACACACAAGTGGGTCCACGTCCCCACAGAGGTACACAGACACAAGTGGGTCCACGTTCCCAAAGAGGTAAACACACACAAGTGGATCCACGTCCCCACAGAAGTTCACACACACACACAAGTGGATCCACGTCCCCACAGAGGTTCACACACAACCACACAGACAAGTGGATCCACGTCCCCACAGATGTTCAAACACACAAGCACACACACAGACAAGTGGGTCATTGTCCCCACAGAGGTACACACACACACAAGTGGGCCATCGTCCCCACAGAGGTACACACACACACACACAGACAAGTGGGTCCACGTCCCCACAGAGGTACACACAAACACACACACAGACAAGTGGATCCACGTCCCCACAGAGGTACACACACACACACACACAGACAAGTGGGTCCACGTCCCCACAGAGGTACACACACACAGACAAGTGGGTCCACGTCCCCACAGAGGTACACACACACACAGACAAGTGGGTCCACGTCCCCACAGAGGTACGCACACAGACAAGTAGGTCCACGTCCCCACAGAGGTACACAGACACACAGACAAGTGGGTCCATGTCTCCACAGAGGTACACACAAACACACACACAGACAAGTGGCTCCACGTCCCCACAGAGGTACACACACAGACAAGTGGACCCACAGACGGGCGGCACGGTGGCTGAGTGGATAGCACTCTCGCCTCTCAGCAAGAAGGTCCTGGGTTCGAATCCCGGTCGGACCAGGACCTTTCTGAGTGGAGCTTGCATGTTCTCCATGTTTCTGCGTAGGTTTCCTCCGGGTACTCCGGTTTCCCCTACCACTAAAAACCTGTCCTCCATTGTAAACTGCTTTGAGACTCTGATTTGCAGTGAAAAGGCGGTATATAAATAAAGATTACTTACTTACTACTTACAAGTGGGTCCACGTCCCCACAGAGGTACACGCAAAGACAAGTGGGTCCACGTCCCCACACAGGTACACACACACACACACACAGACAAGTGAGTCCACGTCAATGTTCCCTCTAAGCTGCGCGCGTGCACAATTGCGCAGTGTTTTCTCAGCGCACAGACAACTCTGTCCTGCGCACACAATGAGAATCCAGCGTCCTGTGCCTCCAGCACAAACGACGCAGGCGCATATTTCATCAGTGTATGGACCACGGTGGATCTGCGCAGGCTTCATCCTCTGTCTGTGACCATGAGGTGCACTGTCCGCGAGTGCGTTTGATCCAGACCAGGGCTCGGACCAACTGCACCCTGCACACAGTGAACTCGTGCACTCGGTCTTGCTGCAGACACCAGCTGCAGTGTGTGCGTGGAGCCACAAACACACCTAACTTGCTCGCTCACATGTAGGGAAGACCAGGTCTGGTCAGACCAACAGTTCAGCACAAAGTTGCCTATTGCTGAGTAAGGTTGGTTTTGTGGCAATACGACTATTACAGGGATTAAAGAGTTCCCTCTAGGTGACGGATTTCCGTCAAATGAAATTGTTCTGAAAAAATATATATATAATAATAAAACACACAATGAAATGGTTAATTATAAAAAATACAAAGTAATACATATACGTGCGAATCTGTCATATATATATGTCTATAGATGTATAATAATAATTTGAATATATTTATATAATACATTTATATGTATATAGAAATAAAAAGTAATATAATCGCGAGTGGGTCTTGACCGTGCCGTGGCTAGCTACATGAGCGCTCCGCAAATGAAAGGCAATGGGACGTAGCTGACCTCACGTGCAAATGAAGACGCGGCCAAGTTAGCAATGTAACACGGAGGTGAACGTTTCTGGAAAGTGCACGGAGCTTTTGAAAAGGAGAAGAGGAGAAGGAAAACTGAATCCCAAACTGAGCAATAACAGCCAGCAGCCCGCGGACCGGTAAGCTGGGCACGTAATAGACGAAAGGTAGGACATAAATAATTAACGTTTACCAAACGCAATGCTTTTTTATTTTAACGGAATGTTCAATATGTACTTTGCTGGGACTGGGAATGGGGACAAACATGTCTTGTTGAGCTTTTGATAATGTCTTGTTTGAGATCTGCATGCAAAACTCAGCGTGATATAAAAAGAGCCAATCAACGAGAGCGAACGGAAGAAACTCGCTGAAGAAAGGTGTAGTGTGGTGTATTAGCTCGTCTTATATTCATTTATCAAAACTAGTCTAGCAGGCACGCACCATCACACTCATGGATGGTTGTTTATGGAAGAAGGAGCAGTATAAGTTGCAATTGCTTGCTTGCAATTGACGTCACGTCCGCCTCATTACGTATGCGTATCACGAAGTGGTGGTCAGCCGAGCTCGTTGTTCACTAGAGCAGCGTGTCTGAATCTGCCTTTTGCATGTGTTGTTTTAAGTTTTCTAACCGATCGAATCGTGAAACCTTTAATGGATACTTTAGGATTCCTCGTGAAGAGATTAATAAAGAGCCTCGCACTCAGGACTTTACGAAAAGACGCAGGAAAAGTGACTCGCTGACATTTCACTGCAAACGCTTTTACCTCTAAGGATTATTTATTTACCCAGCCATTCAGTCACAATGTGCTGTTATTACATCCACATCTTTATGTAATTAATTGTCAGGGATGAGTCAACGTTTTAGATAATCACTGTGAATGTTTGACCTGAAAAGAAAACAGCCACAGACGCATTGTTTTGTTGAGAATGATAAGTTCATTCACCGATCGTTACTCACACGGCTCTGTACGATGCAGGATGTGTCCTTCAGGACCTTAACTCTGAGTTCTTAAACCCACAGACGGACGGAAAAGTTGCAGTATCCGTGTTTATCCAAACCTTCAGTTGTTTAGCAGTGCAAAAGCTTGATTGTAACACTAGCTGTGGATTAGAATCTAAAGTTAATAAAAAGACAGTCTAGGATCGTGTCTTTAATTCAGACAGAATGTTTTATTGTCGATGGTAGAGGCATAAACACAGACGTTACAGAATGTAAGGGACATACAGCGGAGGAAAGGAGACTTATTAGCATTATTAGCATGTTAGCATTTGCCGCGGTGCCCTAACCCTTACCAAAACATGTAGTGTAAAAATTCTGCCTTGTGCATATTGTTAGAATGATGAGTTAGAACGTTCACCACAATAGCTTCAAAGTGTCATGAAATATCCAAAAAAGCACAAAAATACTCGGAAGAATCGCATTTTCTTCATATATCAGCAGCAACTCTTGCTGGCCTGACCACCACTCCGTCAACCGGAGGTTTATGCGTCACGTGACTGCAAGCAAGTAATTGATAACGGAGTGAAAAATAATTGAAGGTGGGCATGGCTGGATGAGGTGGAGACAATGGGATTCTGTTGCTTCATGGTGCAAAAAGATGAAGGTGGCCGGTGCTTGTGCGTACTTTGCCATAATTTTTTTTACACGGGAGTAATGAGAAAACATCTTTGGATTCGCCACCAGCTCGAAACTGCGCATGAGGCAGCTGAGTCAGCGGCAACTGAGACTAGGCTTGCTCTGGCGGACCGTGTCTGTGACCTAAAACTAAGAGTCTGTGGCTTTATCGCAGAAAATAACCTGTCGTTCAGAACCAACACTACCGCTGGTAGATTTAATTATCATTAATCATTTGCAGTTGATCAAACTGCACTGTGCACTAGCCACCAAGTTGATAGGGAAACCTTTTTCTTAAACATTGAGAGTCCACAAACAAATGTGGACAGAATTTTGAATGTCCTTTTGCGATATTTTGACGAGGACAGAGCCAAAGGACAACGCCTCATCTCGCCTCAAGTAAACTACTCTCACATTCTGTCAAAGAGTTGACAAGTTGCTAGATCCACTTGTTGTAATTTCACATCAAAATACACCAGTTTAAATGTATATTTTTGAAGAATTCATTTGATCTGTATTTCATTGTACGATAATTTATTATATGACTTGGACCGTACGCGCGCTCTGATTGGCTGATTTCCGGTCTGATATTTTCCCATCTCGGACCGTTACCATGACAATTGGTCCGAACAGCGCGTATCCCATTTGATATCTTTCCATGGACCGTTACCATGACAATCTGTCCACAGCCCGTATCACACAAAACCAAGTCGGACGTGAACATACTTCACAAATATCTCAAAAGCATTGGTAAAGACACAGACGAGAGTCATATAATAAAACATTTATTAACCTCGCTTTCTCTGTCTGTGCAGAGAAATATCAGACCTTGGCCTTTTTGCACAGACCTCGCCACGGCTCGGTCTGTGCATTAAGCCTCGGTCTGATATATCTCCATACAGACCTCGCGCTCGGTTAATAAGCCGTTATTATTATAATTAAGAATATAACTTGGTCCTGCATATGACTGTGATTTACAACATAAATGATGATAATCATGATAAATTTCCATCAGAAAATTTTCTGTCAAATCTTTTTTTTTTTTGCTTTAACCCCTGGACTATTATTATCTGAGATAATTCTAGGTCTTTGGGTTTTATTTTATAATGCCATATGACTAAATAAAACCGTGTATTAATATACTCCAAGTCAGTGGTTCTCAAAGTGGGGTACGCGGGGCTCCCTCTAGGTACGCCAAAGAATCACTGAAAAAAAGTTTTATTTAACCAGGAAAGTACCATTGAGATTTACTCATTGTCATTGACATCAATTGACTTCAACATTGTTTTTCAGTCTTTTCCTGTCCGTCTGTGTATCATATGTTTGGGGATTGGCTGTAGACAGTATTTTATTAAGCCAGCAGGTGGCAGCAGAGCTCTGTGGGTGTCTTGGTCAAAGATCACTGCCTGAGCACTCTGAGTAGGAGAAACTGCCTACATTTGGAGGCGGTTTGAGCAGTAAATGTGTCTCCAGAGCTGACACAGACCATGTGGAACGCACATACATACACACACATACAAAGACACACAACAGTATTCTATTGCACTTATAGTATAAGTATATTGTCTGTTCACTTTGATTTATTGTCATTTATAGTGTTTATCATTGCAATTTTGCTTATCTCTGATTTACTCTTATTGACATAAATATAGCGCCACCTAATGGATGAATACTGGTCCTTCTGTACGGGATAGATTGTCATGGGCTCTACTTTCAATATGTAAATGAAGACGTTTTTTGGATGAGTACATTTTGAAATATTTGAGCAACACTTTGTGGCTGTGTGTGTGCCATGAAACATATTATTTTGCATCAAAAACACTTTCTCATAACGTGTTATTGCTGTTTTCTAACATGTATGATCCTGGACATGTTTGAGACTAAAGTGTTTTCTAACATGTATGATCCTGGACATGTTTGAGACTAAAGTGTTTTCTAACATGTATGATCCTGGACATGTTTGAGGAGAGGCTAAAGTTAAATTAAATAGTGTTACAGTCCTTTTTCTGCAGGTTTGTCTGTTTTCCTTTTTGTCACACTCTCCTCTTTTCGACTGGAGATCACAGGAGAACGAAACAAGCTAAAAACAACTCTTTTTGCTGCTGAAAGTAGACAGTCCTGTCTTTCAGACTCTGGTTTCATATTTTTCATAGCACACAATATTCTGTGAGTCTTGAAAATCAGTGAAGTCATCAAAAATGGCTGGCAGTCAATGAGAGCTCCTTTTTCAAGGGAGTCCTGTACAAAAATTACATACAATTACAGATTATAAAATAGTTACATACAGATTATAAAATAGTTACATACAGATTATAAAACAGTCACATACAATTTCATAAAATTACTGATTATAAAATCAGTTACATTTCACTGAAGATGTCTCAAGTGCTCTCAATCTGGATCTGAAAATATTGAATGAAATACAGTCAGATCTTTTCCAGTCTTT
This sequence comes from Knipowitschia caucasica, assembly GCA_964034765.1. Classification (NCBI taxonomy): domain Eukaryota; kingdom Metazoa; phylum Chordata; class Actinopteri; order Gobiiformes; family Gobiidae; genus Knipowitschia; species Knipowitschia caucasica. Next base: position 615,539 of record OZ035827.1, on the reverse strand, counting down.
TTGCAACACGTTCCATGTAGAAGGAGCAGCATATACAAAAGCTTCTTTAGGAATGAAACCTCTGCCTTGTATTTGATGAATACTTAGGCTTACTACGCTGCTGTGCGGTGTTGGCCATTTGTGGTGGTACTTGGAGAGGCAAGTATTTTCTGAGGGGGTACTTGGTGTAAAAAGTTTGAGAACCACTGCTCTAAGTAGTCTATATTAGATATGAATAGACAAAATCCATTTTTGATGTTTTTAGTGCTATTCACCAAATATTCCTCAATCTACTTTAATTCACCATCTATAAAAGACTCATTTGAATAATGATCAGGTGAATATGGAACCGAATCATAGTATACAGGAGGTGTATCCAAATGTGAATGGTTTTCAAAATGGTTTTTGCCCTGACCCATGAAAAATCTGAGGGAACATTGGTCCACGTCCCCACAGAGATAAACACACACACACACAGACAAGTGGGTCCACGTCCCCACAGAGGTACACGCACACACACACACACAGACAAGTGGGTTCACGTCAGAGGTACACACACAAACATGTGAGTCCACGTCCCCACAGAGGTACACACACACACACACACACACAGACAAGTGGGTCCACGTCCCCACAGAGGTACACACACACACACACAGACAAGTGGGTTCACTTCAGAAGGATCACACACAAACATGTGAGTCCATGCCTCACAGAGTTACACACACAAGTGGGTCCACGTCCCCACAGAGGTACACACACACATACACACAGAGACAAGTGGGTCCAGGTCAGAGGTACACACACACACACACACCCAAGTGGGTCTACGTCCCCACAGAGGTAAACACACACACACAGACACAAGTGGGTCCATGTCCCCACAGAGGTAAACACACACACAGACACAAGTGGGTCCATGTCCCCACAGAGGTAAACACACACAGACACAGACATTAACCTCTGAAATGTCCCCACTGTGGGACAAATAAAGGATCTCTTAATCTTAGACATGGTCTGCAGCTCTATGGTCTGCAGCTCTATGGTCTGCAGCTCTATGGTCTGCAGCTCTATGGGCTGTAGCTCTATGGTCTGCAGCTCTATGGTCTGCAGCTCTTTGGTCTGCAGCTCTATGGTCTGTAGCTCTATGGTCTGCAGCTCTATGGTCTGCAGCTCTATGGTCTGTAGCTCTATGGTCTGCAGCTCTATGGTCTGTAGCTCTATGGTCTGCAGCTCTATGGTCTGTAGCTCTATGGTCTGTTTCTCTATGGTCTGCAGCTCTATGGTCTGCAGCTCTATGGTCTGTAGCTCTATGGTCTGTAGCTCTTTGGTCTGCAGCTCTATGGTCTGTTGCTCTATGGTCTGTAGCTCTATGGTCTGTTTCTCTATGGTCTGCAGCTCTATGGTCTGCAGCTCTATGGTCTGTAGCTCTATGGTCTGTAGCTCTTTGGTCTGCAGCTCTATGGTCTGTTGCTCTATGGTCTGCAGCTCTATGGTCTGTAGCTCTATGGTCTGCAGCTCTATGGTCTGCAGCTCTATGGTCTGTAGCTCTATGGTCTGTAGCTCTTTGGTCTGTAGCTCTATGGTCTGCAGCTCTATGGTCTGTTTCTCTATGGTCTGCAGCTCTATGGTCTGCAGCTCTATGGTCTGTAGCTCTATGGTCTGTAGCTCTTTGGTCTGCAGCTCTATGGTCTGTTGCTCTATGGTCTGTAGCTCTATGGTCTGTTTCTCTATGGTCTGCAGCTCTATGGTCTGCAGCTCTATGGTCTGTAGCTCTATGGTCTGCAGCTCTATGGTCTGTAGCTCTATGGTCTGTAGCTCTTTGGTCTGCAGCTCTATGGTCTGTTGCTCTATGGTCTGTTGCTCTATGGTCTGCAGCTCTATGGTCTGTAGCTCTATGGTCTGTAGCTCTTTGGTCTGTAGCTCTTTGGTCTGCAGCTCTATGGTCTGCAGCTCTATGGTCTGCAGCTCTATGGTCTGTTTCTCTATGGTCTGCAGCTCTATGGTCTGCAGCTCTATGGTCTGTTGCTCTATGGTCTGTAGCTCTATGGTCTGTTTCTCTATGGTCTGCAGCTCTATGGTCTGTTGCTCTATGGTCTGTAGCTCTATGGTCTGCAGCTCTATGGTCTGTTGCTCTATGGTCTGTTGCTCTATGGTCTGCAGCTCTATGGTCTGTAGCTCTATGGTCTGTTGCTCTATGGTCTGTAGCTCTATGGTCTGCAGCTCTATGGTCTGCAGCTCTATGGTCTGCAGCTCTATGGTCTGCAGCTCTATGGTCTGTAGCTCTATGGTCTGCAGCTCTATGGTCTGCAGCTCTATGGTCTGTAGCTCTATGGTCTGCAGCTCTATGGTCTGTAGCTCTATGGTCTGCAGCTCTATGGTCTGTAGCTCTATGGTCTGTTTCTCTATGGTCTGCAGCTCTATGGTCTGCAGCTCTATGGTCTGCAGCTCTATGGTCTGTAGCTCTATGGTCTGCAGCTCTATGGTCTGTTTCTCTATGGTCTGCAGCTCTATGGTCTGCAGCTCTATGGTCTGTAGCTCTATGGTCTGCAGCTCTATGGTCTGCAGCTCTATGGTCTGTAGCTCTATGGTCTGCAGCTCTATGGTCTGTAGCTCTATGGTCTGCAGCTCTATGGTCTGCAGCTCTATGGTCTGCAGCTCTATGGTCTGTAGCTCTATGGTCTGTAGCTCTATGGTCTGCAGCTCTATGGTCTGCAGCTCTATGGTCTGTAGCTCTATGGTCTGCAGCTCTATGGTCTGCAGCTCTATGGTCTGTAGCTCTATGGTCTGTCTAACTCAGGGCATTAGATGGAGTTGGCAGGTTTGACTTAGAGCTGTTCTTCTGCAGGATCTGGATGAAGCGGCAGAAGAGAGTCCAGTGGAGAGCCCTGACCTCCCGCCCAGTTTCTCCAGAGTCATCTACATCACAGGAGACCAACAGGAGGTCAGGACTGAGGCCGTAGACCCAGGACTGAGGCCGTAGACCAGGACTGAGGCTGTAGACCCAGGACTGAGGCCGTAGACCCAGGACTGAGGCCGTAGACCCAGGACTGAGGCTGTAGACCCAGGACTGAGGCTGTAGACCCAGGACTGAGGCCGTAGACCCAGGACTGAGGCCGTAGACCCAGGACTGAGGCTGTAGACCCAGGACTGAGGCAGTAGACCCAGGACTGAGGCCGTAGACCCAGGACTGAGGCCGTAGACCCAGGACTGAGGCAGTAGACCCAGGACTGAGGCCGTAGACCCAGGACTGAGGCTGTAGACCCAGGACTGAGGCTGTAGACCCAGGACTGAGGCTGTAGACCCAGGACTGAGGCCGTAGACCAGGACTGAGGCTGTAGACCCAGGACTGAGGCTGTAGACCCAGGACTGAGGCTGTAGATCCAGGACTGAGGCCGTAGACCCAGGACTGAGGCCGTAGACCCAGGACTGAGGCCGTAGACCCAGGACTGAGGTTGTAGATCCAGGACTGAGGCCGTAGACCCAGGACTGAGGCCGTAGACCCAGGACTGAGGCCGTAGACCCAGGACTGAGGCCGTAGACCCAGGACTGAGGCAGTAGACCCAGGACTGAGGCAGTAGACCCAGGACTGAGGCCGTAGACCAGGACTGAGGCTGTAGACCCAGGACTGAGGCTGTATACCCAGGACTGAGGCCGTAGATCCAGGACTGAGGCCGTAGACCCAGGACTGAGGCCGTAGACCCAGGACTGAGGCCGTAGACCAAGGACTGAGGCCGTAGACCAGGACTGAGGCCGTAGACCCAGGACTGAGGCCGTAGACCCAGGACTGAGGCCGTAGACCCAGGACTGAGGCAGTAGACCCAGGACTGAGGCAGTAGACCCAGGACTGAGGCCGTAGACCAGGACTGAGGCTGTAGACCCAGGACTGAGGCTGTATACCCAGGACTGAGGCTGTAGATCCAGGACTGAGGCCGTAGACCCAGGACTGAGGCCGTAGACCCAGGACTGAGGCCGTAGACCAGGACTGAGGCCGTAGACCAGGACTGAGGCCGTAGACCCAGGACTGAGGCCGTAGACCAGGACTGAGGCCGTAGACCAGGACTGAGGCCGTAGACCAGGACTGAGGCCGTAGACCAGGACTGAGGCCGTAGACCCAGGACCAATTAATGGTTTCTTCCTTGTAGCTTCTGAGCAGCACGGATGAAGACACGTATCTTCCTGATGAGGTGCCACCGACTCACCTCCTCTGCTCCTCCTCTACTCCTCCTCACCTTCTCTGCTCCTCCTCACCTCCTCTGCTCCTCCTCTGCTCTCCTAGCCTCTTCCTCACCTCTTCCTCACCTCCTTCTCTGCTCCTCCTCACCTCCTCTGCTCTCCTCGCCTCTTCCTCACCTCCTCCTCTGCTCTCCTCACCTCCTCTGCCCCTCCTCACCTCCTCCTCACCTTCTCTGCTCCTTTTCACCTCCTCTGCTCCTCCTCACCTTCTCTGCTCCTCCTCACCTCCTCTACTTCTCCTCACCTCCTCTGCTCCTCCTCACCTCCTCTGCTCTCCTCACCACCTCTGCTCTCCTCACCTCCTCTGCTCTCCTTACCCCCTCTGCTCTCCTCACCCCCTCTGCTCTCCTCGCCTCCTCCGCTCTCCTCACCCCCTCTGCTCTCCTCGCCTCCTCTCCTCCTCACTTCATCTGCTTTCCTCACCTCCTCTGCTCTCCTCGCCTCCTCTGCTCTCCTCACCCCCTCTGCTCTCCTCACCTCCTCTGCCCCTCCTCACCTCCTCCTCACCTTCTCTGCTCCTTTTCACCTCCTCTGCTCTCCTCGCCTCCTCCTCCTCCTCACTTCATCTGCTCTCCTCACTTCATCTGCTTTCCTCACCTCCTCTTCTCTCCTCACCTCCTCTGCTCCTCCTCACCTCCTCTGCTCTCCTTACCCCCTCTGCTCTCCTCACCTCATCTGCTCTCCTCACCTCCTCTGCTCTCCTCGCCTCCTCTGCTCTCCTTACCCCCTCTGCTCTCCTTACCTCCTCTGCTCTTCTCACCTCCTCTGCTCTCCTCCTCCTCCTCACTTCATCTGCTTCCCTCACCTCATCTTCTCTCCTCACCTCCTCTGCTCCTCCTCACCTCCTCTGCTCTCCTTACCCCCTCTGCTCTCCTCACCTCCTCTGCTCTCCTCACCCCCTCTGCTCTCCTCGCCTCCTCTCCTCCTCACCTCATCTTCTCTCCTCACCTCCTCTGCTCCTCCTCACCTCCTCTGCTCTCCTTACCCCCTCTGCTCTCCTCACCTCCTCTGCTCCTCCTCACCCCCTCTGCTCTCCTCACCTCCTCTGCTCTCCTCGCCTCCTCTCCTCCTCACCTCATCTGCTCTCCTCTCCTCCTCCTCTGCTCCTCCTCACCTCCTCTGCTCTCCTTACCCCCTCTGCTCTCCTCACCTCATCTGCTCTCCTCTCCTCCTCACCTCCTCTGCTCCTCCTCACCTCCTCTGCTCCTCCTCACCTCCTCTGCTCTCCTTACCCCCTCTGCTCTCCTCACCTCATCTGCTCTCCTCACCTCATCTGCTCTCCTCACCTCATCTGCTCCTCCTCACCTCCTCTGCTCCTCCTCACCTCATCTGCTCTCCTCACCTCATCTGCTCTCCTCACCTCATCTTCTCTCCTCACCTCCTCTGCTCCTCCTCACCTCCTCTGCTCCTCCTCACCTCCTCTGCTCTCCTCACCTCATCTTCTCTCCTCACCTCCTCTGCTCCTCCTCACCTCCTCTGTTCTCCTCACCTCCTCTGCTCTCCTCGCCTCCTCTGCTCTCCTCGCCTCCTCTGCTCTCCTCGCCTCCTCCTCACTTCATCTGCTCTCCTCACCTCCTCTGCTCTCCTCGCCTCCTCCTCCTCCTCACTTCATCTGCTCTCCTCACCTCCTCTGCTCTCCTCGCCTCCTCCTCCTCCTCACTTCATCTGCTCTCCTCACCCCCTCTGCTCTCCTCACCTCCTTCTCTACTCCTCTGTTCACCTCACCTCCTCTGCTCTTCTCACCTCCTCACTTCCGCTGCTCTCCTCCTCCTCTCCTCCTTTCCACGTCCTCACCTCCTCATCACCTGGCCTCCTACTGACCTCCTCTGCTCTCCTCACCCCCTCTGCTCTCCTCGCCTCCTCTGCTCTCCTCACTTCATCTGCTTTCCTCACCTCCTCTGCTCTCCTCTCCTCCTCCTCTGCTATCCTCACCTCCTCCTCTACTCCTCTGTTCACCTCACCTCCTCATCTTCTCTGTTCTCCTCACCTCCTCCTTCTCTACTCCTCTGCTCTCCTCACCTCCTCCTTCTCTACTCCTCTGCTCTCCTCACCTCCTCTCCTCCTCACTTCATCTGCTTTCCTCACCTCATCTGCTCTCCTTACCTCCTCTGCTCTCCTCTCCTCCTCCTCTGTTCACCTCACCTTCTCTCTTCACCGCGGCACGGTGGCTGAGTGGATAGCACTCTTGCCTCTCAGCAAGAAGGTCCTGGGTTCGAATCCCGGTCGGACCAGGGCCTTTCTGAGTGGAGTTTGCATGTTCTCCCCATGTCTGCGTAGGTTTCCTCCGGGTACTCCGGTTTCCCCTACCACTAAAAATATGTCCAATAGTTCTGGCATGCGCCTCCTGTACTGGCCCCGCTCCCATCTCTGTGTGGAGTGAGAGACAAATGCCCAAAATTAACAATTGTAAACCGCTTTGAGACTCAGATCTGCAGTGAAAAGGCGGTATATAAATAAATACTTACTTACTACTTACTTACTCTCTTCTCCTCACCTCCTCCTCACCTTCTCTGTTCTCCTCACCTCCTCCTCACCTTCTCTGCTCTCCTCACCTCCTCTCTTCTCCTCACCTCCTCCTCACCTTCTCTGTTCTCCTCACCTCCTCCTCACCTTCTCTGCTCTCCTCACCTCCTCTCTTCTCCTCACCTCCTCCTCACCTTCTCTGTTCTCCTCACCTCCTCCTCTCCTCACCTCCTCATCACCTCGCCTCCACCTCACTTCCGCTGCTCTCCTCCTCCTCTGTTCCTTTCCTCGTCCTCACCTCCTCCTCACCTCCTCCTCTTCACATCCTCCACAGCCTGCTTTCCTCCTCACCTCCTCCTGGACTCAGCAGAACCACTCTCTGTTGGGGGGAGCTGGGTACACAAACTGCTACACACCACCACTGTACGAAGACACACACTCCAACGGTGAGGAGAGAGGTGTGTGTGTGTGTGTGTGTTTATACCTGTGTGTGTGTGTTTTTATACGTGTGTGTGTGTGTGTGTGTGTTTGAACCTGTGTGTGTGTGTGTGTGTGTGTGTGTTTGAACCTGTGTGTGTGTGTGTGTGTGTGTTTGAACCTGTTTATGCCTGTGTGTGTGTGTGTGTGTGTGTGTTTGTGTTTATACCTGTGTGTGTGTGTTTGTACATGTTTATACCTGTGTGTGTGTTTGTCTGTTTATACCTGTGTCTGTTTGTTTATACCTGTGTGTGTGTGTTTGTACCTGTGTGTACATGTTTATACCTGTGTGTGTGTGTGTGTGTTTTTGTCTGTTTATTCCTGTGTGTGTGTGTTTGTACCTGTGTGTGTGTGTTTGTACCTGTTTGTACCTGTGTGTGTGTGTGTGTGTGTGTGTGTGTGTCATAGACTGTTTATATTAACAGACGTAGTCAGGCCTATCTCCGCCGTTCTAACTAATGAGCCAAAACTTGGGCTGTCATGGAGTGATTCAAAATGGCCGCGGGGGCTGAAAAATCTGAAAAAACCAGTGTGGGAGGGTCCCGGCTCAAAAGTGTCCTAAATGACGTGCGCTGACATGCTGCAGTACCACCCCGGGCCTGTGGGGGTGGACCCTGACATGCTGCAGTACCACCCCGGGCCTGTGGGGGTGGACCCTGACATGCTGCAGTACCACCCCGGGCCTGTGGGGGTGGACCCTGACATGCTGCAGTACCACCCCGGGCCTGTGGGGGTGGACCCTGACATGCTGCAGTACCACCCCGGGCCTGTGGGGGTGGACCCTGACATGCTGCAGTACCACCCCGGGCCTGTGGGGGTGGACCCTGACATGCTGCAGTACCACCCCGGGCCTGTGGGGGTGGACCCTGACATGCTGCAGTACCACCCCGGGCCTGTGGGGGTGGACCCTGACATGCTGCAGTACCACCCCGGGCCTGTGGGGGTGGACTCTGACATGCTGCAGTACCACCCCGGGCCTGTGGGGGTGGACCCTGACATGCTGCAGTACCACCCCGGGCCTGTGGGGGTGGACCCGGAATAAGAATTAGCCAATGCTAACATATAGCATCTTCTTACCTCTGGAAAACGTCTTTACAGGATGGTCCAGTGTCTCTTGGCCCAAAGCTCCGTTCCACATGTGTGTCAATGCTGAGGGTTCTGGACCAGTCTAGTTTAGTCGCTGTGGACTTTAGAAGTCTCTCGTTCAAATGAAAGGAGCTCTCTCCGGCTGACGCTGCACAGATGTGTTTTTCCACAATTTTCTTGTGGGCGGGACCACTCGCGGCCATCTTGGATTGCTCCATGAGAGCACTTTTCATGGCCAACTCCTATGAACGACGGAGATACTGACTCTGTCCGTTATTATATACAGTCTATGGAAAAAACACATCTGTGCGTCAGCTGCACGAGCCCCATTCATTTAAATGAGAGACTTCTAAAGTCCGCAGCGACTAAACTAGACTGGTCCAGAACCCTCAGCATTGACACACATGTGGAACGGAGCTTTGGGCCAAGAGACACTGGACCATCCTGTAAAGACGTTTTCCAGAGGTAAGAAGATGCTATATGTTAGCATTGGCTAATTCTTATTCCGGGTCCACCCCCACAGGCCCGGGGTGGTACTGCAGCATGTCAGGGTCCACCCCCACAGGCCCGGGGTGGTACTGCAGCATGTCAGGGTCCACCCCCACAGGCCCGGGGTGGTACTGCAGCATGTCAGGGTCCACCCCCACAGGCCCGGGGTGGTACTGCAGCATGTCAGGGTCCACCCCCACAGGCCCGGGGTGGTACTGCAGCATGTCAGGGTCCACCCCCACAGGCCCGGGGTGGTACTGCAGCATGTCAGGGTCCACCCCCACAGGCCCGGGGTGGTACTGCAGCATGTCAGGGTCCACCCCCACAGGCCCGGGGTGGTACTGCAGCATGTCAGGGTCCACCCCCACAGGCCCGGGGTGGTACTGCAGCATGTCAGGGTCCACCCCCACAGGCCCGGGGTGGTACTGCAGCATGTCAGCGCATGTCATTTTGGCCACTTTTGAGCCGGGACCCGCCCCCACTGATATATACCTGTGTGTGTGTGTTCATAACTGTGTGTGTTTGTACCTGTGTGTCTGTGTTTGTACCTGTGTGTGTGTTTGTACCTGTGTGTGTGTGTGTGTTTGTACCTGTGCGTCTGTGTTTGTACCTGTGCGTCTGTGTTTGTACCTGTGTGTGTGTGTGTGTATATAACTGTGTGTGTTTGTACCTGTGTGTTTGTGTTTGTACCTGTGCGTCTGTGTTTGTACCTGTGTGTGTGTTTGTACCTGTGTGTGTGTGTGTGTTTGTACCTGTGTGTGTGCGTGTTTGTACCTGTGCGTCTGTGTTTGTATCTGTGCGTCTGTGTTTGTACCTGTGTGTGTGTGTTTGTACCTGTGTGTGTGTCTGTGTTTGTATCTGTGCGTCTGTGTTTGTACCTGTGTGTGTTTGTACCTGTGTGTTGTACCTGTGTGTGTGTGTTTGTATCTGTGCGTCTGTGTTTGTACCTGTGTGTGTGTGTGTGTTTGTACCTGTGTGTGTCTGTGTTTGTATCTGTGCGTCTGTGTTTGTACCTGTGTGTGTGTGTTTGTACCTGTGTGTGTCTGTGTTTGTATCTGTGCGTCTGTGTTTGTACCTGTGTGTGTGTGTTTGTACCTGTGTGTGTCTGTGTTTGTATCTGTGCGTCTGTGTTTGTACCTGTGTGTGTGTGTTTGTACCTGTGTGTGTCTGTGTTTGTATCTGTGCGTCTGTGTTTGTACCTGTGTGTGTGTGTTTGTACCTGTGTGTCTGTGTTTGTACCTGTGTGTGTGTGTTTGTATCTGTGTGTCTGTGTTTGTACCTGTGTGTGTGTGTTTGTACCTGTGTGTGTGTGTGTTTGTACCTGTGTGTGTGTGTTTGTACCTGTGTGTGTGTTTGTACCTGTGTGTGTCTGTGTTTGTACCTGTGTGTGTGTCTGTGTTTGTACCTGTGTGTGTGTGTTTGTACCTGTGTGTGTGTGTGTTTGTCACTGTGTGTGTGTGTTTGTACCTGTGTGTGTGTGTTTGTACCTGTGTGTGTCTGTGTTTGTACCTGTGTGTGTGTGTTTGTACCTGTGTGTGTGTGTGTTTGTACCTGTGTGTGTGTGTTTGTACCTGTGTGTGTGTGTTTGTACCTGTGTGTGTGTGTTTGTACCTGTGTGTCTGTGTTTGTATCTGTGTGTCTGTGTTTGTACCTGTGTGTGTGTGTTTGTACCTGTGTGTGTGTGTTTGTACCTGTGTGTGTGTGTTTGTACCTGTGTGTGTGTGTTTGTACCTGTGTGTCTGTGTTTGTACCTGTGTGTCTGTGTTTGTATCTGTGCGTCTGTGTTTGTACCTGTGTGTGTCTGTGTTTGTATCTGTGCGTCTGTGTTTGTATCTGTGCGTCTGTGTTTGTACCTGTGTGTGTGTGTTTGTACCTGTGTGTCTGTGTTTGTACCTGTGTGTGTGTGTTTGTATCTGTGTGTCTGTGTTTGTACCTGTGTGTGTGTTTGTACCTGTGTGTGTGTGTTTGTACCTGTGTGTGTCTGTGTTTTGTACCTGTGTGTGTGTGTTTGTACCTGTGTGTGTGTGTTTGTACCTGTGTGTGTCTGTGTTTGTACCTGTGTGTGTGTGTTTGTACCTGTGTGTGTGTGTGTTTGTACCTGTGTGTGTGTGTTTGTACCTGTGTGTGTGTGTTTGTACCTGTGTGTGTCTGCGTTTGTACCTGTGTGTGTGTGTTTGTACCTGTGTGTCTGTGTTTGTATCTGTGTGTCTGTGTTTGTACCTGTGTGTGTGTGTTTGTACCTGTGTGTGTGTGTTTGTACCTGTGTGTGTGTGTTTGTACCTGTGTGTGTGTGTTTGTACCTGTGTGTCTGTGTTTGTATCTGTGCGTCTGTGTTTGTACCTGTGTGTGTGTGTTTGTACCTGTGTGTGTCTGTGTTTGTATCTGTGCGTCTGTGTTTGTACCTGTGTGTGTGTGTTTGTACCTGTGTGTGTGTGTTTGTACCTGTGTGTGTGTGTTTGTACCTGTGTGTGTGTGTTTGTACCTGTGTGTCTGTGTTTGTATCTGTGCGTCTGTGTTTGTACCTGTGTGTGTGTGTTTGTATCTGTGCGTCTGTGTTTGTACCTGTGTGTGTGTGTTTGTACCTGTGTGTGTGTGTGTTGTACTGTGTGTGTGTGTGTTTGTACCTGTGTGTGTGTGTTTGTACCTGTGTGTGTGTGTTTGTACCTGTGTGTGTGTGTTTGTACCTGTGTGTCTGTGTTTGTATCTGTGCGTCTGTGTTTGTACCTGTGTGTGTGTGTTTGTACCTGTGTGTGTCTGTGTTTGTATCTGTGCGTCTGTGTTTGTACCTGTGTGTGTGTGTTTGTACCTGTGTGTGTGTGTTTGTACCTGTGTGTGTGTGTTTGTACCTGTGTGTGTGTGTTTGTACCTGTGTGTGTGTGTTTGTACCTGTGTGTCTGTGTTTGTATCTGTGCGTCTGTGTTTGTACCTGTGTGTGTGTGTTTGTACCTGTGTGTGTCTGTGTTTGTATCTGTGCGTCTGTGTTTGTACCTGTGTGTGTGTGTTTGTACCTGTGTGTGTGTGTTTGTACCTGTGTGTGTGTGTTTGTACCTGTGTGTCTGTGTTTGTACCTGTGTGTGTGTGTTTGTACCTGTGTGTGTGTGTTTGTATCTGTGCGTCTGTGTTTGTACTGTGTGTGTGTGTTTGTACCTGTGTGTGTGTGTTTGTACCTGTGTGTGTGTGTTTGTACCTGTGTGTGTGTGTTTGTACCTGTGTGTGTGTGTTTGTACCTGTGTGTGTCTGTGTTTGTATCTGTGCGTCTGTGTTTGTACCTGTGTGTGTGTGTTTGTACCTGTGTGTGTGTGTTTGTACCTGTGTGTGTGTGTTTGTACCTGTGTGTCTGTGTTTGTACCTGTGTGTGTGTGTTTGTACCTGTGTGTGTGTGTTTGTACCTGTGTGTGTGTGTTTGTACCTGTGTGTGTGTGTTTGTACCTGTGTGTGTGTGTTTGTACCTGTGTGTGTGTGTTTGTATCTGTGTGTGTGTGTTTGTACCTGTGTGTCTGTGTTTGTACCTGTGTGTGTGTGTTTGTACCTGTGTGTGTGTGTTTGTACCTGTGTGTGTGTGTGTGTTCATAACTGTGTGTTTATACCTCTAGAAAGTATCTGTGAATACGACATGGGTGAGAGGAAGCAGACCTCAGCCTCCGCCTCAGCCCCTCCCTCAGCCCCTCCCTCAGCCCCTCTCTCAGCCCCTCCCTCAGCCCCTCCCTCAGGCCCTCCCTCAGGCCCTCCCTCAGCCCCTCCCTCAGCCCCTCCCTCAGCCCCTCCCTCAGGCCCTCCCTCAGCCCCTCCCTCAGCCCCTCCCTCAGCCCCTCCCTCAGCCCCTCCCTCAGCCCCTCCCTCAGGCCCTCCCTCAGCCCCTCCCTCTGCCCCTCCCTCTGCCCCTCCCTCTGCCCCTCCCTCAGCCCCTCTCTCAGGCCCTCCCTCAGCCCCTCCCTCTGCCCCTCCCTCAGCACCTCCCTCAGCCCCTCCCTCTGCCCCTCCCTCTGCCCCTCCCTCTGCCCCTCCCTCTGCCCCTCCCTCAGCCCCTCCCTCTGCCCCTCCCTCTGCCCCTCCCTCTGCCCCTCCCTCTGCCCCTCCCTCAGCCCCTCCCTCAGCCCCTCCCTCAGCCCCTCCCTCAGGTCCCAGTGGGCTGGTGGTGTTTGGGCGACTGGTGCAGAAACACAGCTATGTCAGCGCTCTCATCATCATGATGGTAACTGCATATTCTTCTTGGTCATACACACACATGGTCCTGCTCACATACACACATGGTCCTGCTCACACACACACATGGTCCTGGTCACATACACACATGGTCCTGGTCACATACACACATGGTCCTGGTCACACACACACATGGTCCTGGTCACATACACACATGGTCCTGGTCACATACACACACATGGTCCTGGTCACACACACACATGGTCCTGGTCACACACACACATGGTCCTGGTCACATACACACACATGGTCCTGGTCACATACACACACATGGTCCTGGTCACAAACACACATAGTCCTGGTCACATACACACACATGATCCTGGTCACATACACACACATGGTCCTGGTCACATACACACACATGGTCCTGGTCACATACACACACATGGTCCTGGTCACACACACACATGGTCCTGGTCACATACACACATGGTCCTGGTCACACACACACATGGTCCTGGTCACATACACATGGTCCTGGTCACACACACATGGTCCTGGTCACATACAACACACATGGTCCTGCTCACATACACACATGGTCCTGCTCACACACACACATGGTCCTGGTCACATACACACATGGTCCTGGTCACATACACACATGGTCCTGGTCACACACACACATGGTCCTGGTCACATACACACATGGTCCTGGTCACATACACACACATGGTCCTGGTCACACACACACATGGTCCTGGTCACAAACACTTGGTCCTGGTCACGCACACATGGTCCTGGTCACATACACACATGGTCCTGGTCACATACACACATGGTCCTGGTCACACGCACACATGGTCCTGGTCACACACACACATGGTCCTGGTCACATACACACATGGTCCTGGTCACATACACACATGGTCCTGGTCACATACACACATGGTCCTGGTCACACACACACATGGTCCTGGTCACACACACACATGGTCCTGGTCACACACACACATGGTCCTGGTCACCATGACAGCTGGTGTTCTCCTGGTGCTTTCAGATGTGGAGCATCACCTATAACAGTTGGCTGACCTTCCTGCTGCTGCTGTGGTCGTGTGTGATCTGGACGCTGCGTGACCGTCGGGCATACGCCATGATGTCGGCGCCGGTGTTGGCCGCGTACGGCACGGCGCTCCTCGTCCTGAGCTTCTTCAGTTCTCTGCGTCTGAGTCGCTCTGAGCTGCTCCCGGCTCTGACCCCGGCCCTGGTCCAGGACCTCGACCTCCACAGCTACCACCCTGCACCCTGCCTGCACCTGGGGGCCAAGGTCAGAGGTCACACCTGGGGTCAGAGGTCACACCTGGGGGCAAAGGTCAGGGGTCACACCTGGGGTCAGAGGTTACACCTGGGGTCGGAGGTCAGAAGTTACTCCTGGGGTCAGAGGTCAGAGGTCACACCTGGGGGCAGAGGTCACACACTGCTGGAGTCAGAGGTCACACACACCTGGGGACAGAGGTTACACCTGGGGTCAGAGGTCACACACACCTGGGGTCAGAGGTTACACCTGAGGTCAGAGGTCACACCTGGGGTCAGAGGTCACACCTGGGTCAGAGGTTACACCTGGGGTCAGAGGTCACACCTGGGGTCAGAGGTCTCACCTGGGGGCAGAGGTCACACACACCTGGGGTCAGAGGTCACACTCTACCTTTGCTCCCTTCAGTTTCTCCTACCTGTTCAGTGTGTGTGTTTGGTGTACACGTGTGTTTGTTTAGTGTGTGTGTCTGTTTGTTTAGTGTGTATGTGTGTTTGTTTAGTGTGTGTGTCTGTTTGTTTAGTGTGTGTTTAGTGTGTGTGTCTGTTTGTTTAGTGTGTATGTGTGTTTGTTTAGTGTGTATGTGTGTTTGTTTAGTGTGTGTGTCTGTTTGTTTAGTGTGTGTCTGTGTTTAGTGTGTGTGTCTGTTTGTTTAGTGTCTGTTTGTTTAGTGTGTGTTTAGTGTGTGTGTCTGTTTGTTTAGTGTGTATGTGTGTTTGTTTAGTGTGTGTGTCTGTTTGTTTAGTGTGTGTCTGTGTTTAGTGTGTGTGTCTGTTTGTTTAGTGTCTGTTTGTTTAGTGTGTGTGTGTGTGTGTGTTTACTGTGTGTGTCTGTTTGTTTAGTGTGTGTGTGTGTGTTTAGTGTGTGTGTCTGTTTGTTTAGTGTGTGTGTGTGTGTGTTTAGTGTGTGTGTCTGTTTGTTTAGTGTGTGTGTGTGTTTAGTGTGTGTGTCTGTTTGTTTAGTGTGTGTGTGTGTGTGTTTAGTGTGTGTGTGTTTGTTTAGTGTGTATGTGTGTTTGTTTAGTGTGTGTGTCTGTTTGCTGTGTGTGTGTGTGTGTGTTTACTGTGTGTGTCTGTTTGTTTAGTGTGTGTGTGTGTGTTTAGTGTGTGTGTCTGTTTGTTTAGTGTGTGTGTGTGTGTTTTAGTGTGTGTGTCTGTTTGTTTAGTGTGTGTGTGTGTTTAGTGTGTGTGTCTGTTTGTTTAGTGTGTGTGTGTGTGTGTTTAGTGTGTGTGTGTTTGTTTAGTGTGTATGTGTGTTTGTTTAGTGTGTGTGTCTGTTTGCTGTGTGTGTGTGTGTGTGTTTAGTGTGTGTGTCTGTTTGTTTAGTGTGTATGTGTGTTTGTTTAGTGTGTGTGTCTGTTTGTTTAGTGTGTGTGTGTTTAGTGTGTGTGTCTGTTTGTTTAGTGTGTATGTGTGTTTGTTTAGTGTGTGTGTCTGTTTGTTTAGTGTGTGTCTGTGTTTAGTGTGTGTGTCTGTTTGTTTAGTGTCTGTTTGTTTAGTGTGTGTGTGTGTGTTTAGTGTGTGTGTCTGTTTGTTTAGTGTGTGTGTGTGTGTGTGTTTAGTGTGTGTGTCTGTTTGTTTAGTGTGTGTGTTTAGTGTGTATGTGTGTTTGTTTAGTATGTGTGTCTGTTTGTTTAGTGTTTGTGTTTAGTGTGTGTGTCTGTTTGTTTAGTGTGTGTGTTTGTGTTTAGTGTGTGTGTCTGTTTGTTTAGTGTGTGTGTGTGTGTTTGGTGTGTATGTGTGTTTGTTTAGGGTGTGTTTTTATTTATTTTTTATTTAACCTTTATTTAACCGGGAAAAATCCCATTGAGATTAAGAATCTCTTTTTCAAGGGAGTCCTGGCCAGTGTGGCCAGTGTGTCTGTGTGTTTAGTGTGTTCAGTGTGTGTGTGTTTAGTGTGTGTGTCCGTCCGGTGTGTCTGTGTGTTCAGTGTGTGTGTCTTGTGCAGGTCCTCTACTGCTTCAGCTTCTGGCTGATGTTTCGGCAGCAGCTGAAGGAGAGAGCTGAGGCCCAGAGTCTGAAAGTCGAGTCTTTGGACCAAATCAAAGTGACCTCAGGTACTTTACAGTATTACTATGACATCACTTCTATGACGTCATCACTCTGACATCATCACTCTGACATCATTACTATGACATCATTACTATGACAACGCTTCTATGACATAATTACTATGACATCATTACTCTGACATAATCACTCTGACATCATTACTATGACATCACTTCTATGACATCATCACTCTGACATCATCACTCTGACATCATCACTCTGACATCATCACTGACATCATTACTATGACATCATCACTCTGACATCATTACTACGACATCATCACTCTGACTTCATCACGCTGACATCATCACTCTGACATCATTACTATGACATCATTACTATGACATCATTACTATGACATCATCACTCTGACATCATTACTATGGCATCATCACTCTGACATCATTACTATGACATCATTACTATGGCATCATATCTGACATCATCACTCTGACTTCATTACTATGACATCATTACTATGACATCATGACTATGACATCATCACTCTGACATCATTACTATGACATCATCACTCTGACATCATTACTATGACATCATTACTATGACATCATTACTATGACATCATTACTATGACATCATCACTCTGACATCATTACTATGACATCATCACTCTGACTTCATTACTATGACATCATCACTCTGACATCATCACTCTGACTTCATTACTATGACATCATCACTCTGACTTCATTACTATGACATAATTACTATGACATCATTACTATGACATCATCACTCTGACATCATTACTATGACATCATTACTATGACATCATCACTCTGACACCATTACTATGACATCATTTCTATGACATCATTACTATGACATCATCACTCTGACATCATTACTATGACATCATTACTCTGACATCATTACTATGACATCATCACTCTGACATCATTACTATGACATCATTACTATGACATCATCACTCTGACATCATTACTATGACATCATTACTATGACATCATTACTATGACATCATCACTCTGACATCATTACTATGACATCATTACTATGACATCATCACTCTGACATCATCACTCATCATCACTCTGACTTCATTACTATGACATCATTACTCTGACATCATCACTCTGACATCATCACTGTTATATCAGTGCTTTTCTCCATCCAGCAAAAAAATACAGCTGTGTCCAACTGTCCGCACTGTCAGCTTTAGTCACTCCTACCTGTACCTGTGCTCCCTTCAGTCTCTCCTACCTGTACCTGTGCTCCCTTCAGTCTCTCCTACATGTACCTGTGCTCCCTTCAGTCTCTCCTACCTGTACCTGTGCTCCCTTCAGTCTCTCCTACCTGTACCTGTGCTCCCTTCAGTCTCTCCTACCTGTACCTGTGCTCCCTTCAGTCTCTCCTACCTGTACCTGTGCTCCCTTCAGTTTCTCCTACCTGTACCTGTGCTCCCTTCAGTTTCTCCTACATGTACCTGTGCTCCTCAGAGGAGGAGAGCCCGCCTTCCCCTCTGGTGGTGATGTTGATCTCTGGTGCCAAAGGGACTCTGGTCAAATACTGGATCCTCTTCTGCTGCTCCATGTTCTTCGTGGTCAGTTTCTCTGGAAAGGTACGATGTCATCAGAGTATGATCAGAGTATAATCAGAGTATAATCAGGGTATGATCAGAGTATGATCAGGGTATGATCAGGGTATGATCAGAGTATAATCAGAGTATAATCAGAGTATAATCAGGGTATGATCAGAGTATGATCAGGGTATGATCAGAGTATGATCAGGGTATGATCAGGGTATGATCAGAGTATGATCAGGGTATGATCAGAGTATGATCAGGGTATGATCAGAGTATGATCAGGGTATGATCAGGGTATGATCAGGGTATGATCAGGGTATGATCAGGGTATGATCAGGGTATGATCAGAGTATAATCAGAGTATAATCAGGGTATGATCAGAGTATGATCAGGGTATGATCAGAGTATGATCAGGGTATGATCAGGGTATGATCAGAGTATGATCAGGGTATGATCAGGGTATGATCAGGGTATGATCAGGGTATGATCAGGGTATGATCAGGGTATGATCAGAGTATAATCAGAGTATAATCAGGGTATGATCAGAGTATGATCAGGGTATGATCAGGGTATGATCAGAGTATGATCAGGGTATGATCAGGGTATGATCAGAGTATGATCAGGGTATGATCAGAGTATGATCAGAGTATGATCAGAGTTTGATCAGGATATGACCAGGGTATGATCAGGGTATGATCAAAGTATGATCAGGGTATGATCAGGGTATGATCAGGGTATGATCAAAGTATGATCAGGGTATGATCAGGGTATGATCAGGGTATGATCAGAGTATAATCAGAGTATGATCAGGGTATGATCAGGGTATGATCAGAGTATGATCAGGGTATGATCAGGGTATGATGAGAGTATGATCAGGGTATGATCAGAGTATGAATGTAGTCCAAATACTAAAGTTAGTTCTCAGAGTAATGTGATGTTACTCTTTTGTTCAGGTGGTCGTCTACAAGATCCTTTACATTGTGCTGTTCCTCTTCTGCGTGGTCCTCTACCAGGTTTGGATTCTCTCTGTGTGTGTGACACGTGTGGGAGACATCAACAGACACGTGTGTGACACGTGTATGAGACGTGTGTGAGACACGTGTGAGAGACGTGTGTGTGAGACATGTGTGTGAGACACGTGTGGGAGACGTGTGTGTGTGACACGTGTGGGAAACGTGTGTGTGTCACACGTGTGGGAGACATCAACAGACACGTGTGTCACACGTGTGGGAGACGTGTGTGTGACACGTGTGGGAGACATCAACAGACACGTGTGTGACACGTGTGGGAGACGTGTGTGAGACACGTGTGGGAGACGTGTGTGAGACACGTGTGGGAGACGTGTGTGAGACACGTGTGGGAGACATGTGTGTGTGACACGTGTGGGAGACGTGTGTGTGAGACACGTGTGAAAGACGTGTGTGTGTGACACGTGTGGGAGACGTGTGTGTGAGACACGTGTGGGAGACGTGTGTGTGAGACACGTGTGAGAGACGTGTGTGTGTGACACGTGTGGGAGACATGTGTGTGAGACACGTGTGAGAGACGTGTGTGTGTGACACGTGTGGGAGACGTGTGTGTGAGACACGTGTGGGAGACGTGTGTGTGTGACACGTGTGGAAGACGTGCGTGTGACACGTGCGTGTGACACGTGTTTGTGACACGTGTGGGAGACATGTGTGTGTGACACGTGTGGGAGACGTGTGTGTGACACGTGTGGGAGACGTGTGTGTGAGACACGTGTAAGAGACATGCGTGTGTGACACGTGTGGGAGACGTGTGTGTGAGACACGTGTGAGAGACATGCGTGTGTGACACGTGTGGGAGACGTGTGTGTGAGACACGTGTGAGAGACATGCGTGTGTGACACGTGTGGGAGACGTGTGTGTGAGACACGTGTGAGAGACATGCGTGTGTGACACGTGTGGAAGACGTGTGTGTGAGACACGTGTGAGAGACATGCGTGTGTGACACGTGTGGGAGACGTGTGTGTGAGACACGTGTGAGAGACATGCGTGTGAGACACGTGTGTGACACGTGTTTGTGACACGTGTGAGAGACATGCGTGTGAGACACGTGTGGGAAACGTGTGTGTGTGACACGTGTGAGAGACGTGTGCGTGTGACACGTGTTTGTGACACGTGTGAGAGACATGCGTGTGTGACACGTGTGGGAAACGTGTGTGTGTCACACGTGTGGGAGTCTCCTCAGACTCGGTGTGTAGTGTGTCGTCAAACTTGGTTCCTTGTCTGGAGGCGTGTCTTAAGGTGGTTCTGGGCGGTGATGTTGTGTAGTGTTGTGTAGTGATTGTGTAGTATTGTGTGTCCTCAGACTTGGTTCCATGTCTGGAGGCGTGTCTTAAAGTGGTTCTGGGCGGTGGTGGTGGGATACTCGATGCTTGTGCTCATCGCCATCTACCTTTATCAGTTCAGGAGCGTCAGCGCCCTCTTCAGCCAGATCATGGGAATGTCAGAGGACGGGTGAGACACACACACACGTCAGAGGACGGGTGAGACACACACACACACACGTCAGAGGACGGGTGAGACACACACACACACACACACACACATGTCAGAGGACGGGTGAGACACACACACACACACATGTCAGAGGACGGGTCAGACACACACACACGTCAGAGGACGGGTGAGACACACACACACACACACATGTCAGAGGACAGGTGAGACACACACACACATGTCAGAGGACGAGTGAGACACACACACACACATGTCAGAGGACGGGTGAGACACACACACACATGTCAGAGGACGAGTGAGACACACACACACACATGTCAGAGGACGGGTGAGACACACACACACATGTCAGAGGACGAGTGAGACACACACACACACATGTCAGAGGACGGGTGAGACGCACACACACACACATGTCAGAGGACGGGTGAGACACACACACACATGTCAAAGGACGGGTGAGACACACACACACACATGTCAGAGGACGGGTGAGACGCACACACACACACATGTCAGAGGACGGGTGAGACACACACACACATGTCAAAGGACGGGTGAGACACACACGCACATGTCAGAGGACGGGTGAGACACACACACACACATGTCAGAGGACGGGTGAGACACACACACACATGTCAAAGGACGGGTGAGACACACACGCACATGTCAGAGGACGGGTGAGACACAGACACACACACACATGTCAGAGGACGGGTGAGACACACACGCACATGTCAAAGGACGGGTGAGACACACACGCACACATGTAAAGGACGGGTGAGACACACACACACACATGTCAGAGGACGGGTGAGACACACACACACACATGTCAGAGGACGGGTGAGACACACACACACACATGTCAGAGGACGGGTGAGACACACACACACACATGTCAGAGGACGGGTGAGACACACACACACATGTCAAAGGACGGGTGAGACACACACGCACATGTCAGAGGACGGGTGAGACACACACACACACATGTCAGAGGACGGGTGAGACACACACACACACATGTCAGAGGACGGGTGAGACACACACACACATGTCAGAGGACGGGTGAGACACACACACACATGTCAGAGGACGGGTGAGACACACACACACACATGTCAGAGGACGGGTGAGACACACACACACATGTCAGAGGACGGGTGAGACACACACACACACATGTCAGAGGACGGGTGAGACACAGACACACACACACATGTCAGAGGACGGGTGAGACACACACACGTCAGAGGACGGGTGAGACACACACACACATGTCAGAGGACGAGTGAGACACACACACACATGTCAGAGGACGGGTGAGACACAGACACACACACACATGTCAGAGGACGGGTGAGACACACACACGTCAGAGGACGGGTGAGACACACACACACATGTCAGAGGACGGGTGAGACACACACACACATGTCAGAAGACGGGTGAGACACACACACACACATGTCAGAGGACGGGTGAGACACACACACACACACATGTCAGAGGACGGGTGAGACACACACACACACATGTCAGAGGACGGGTGAGACACACACACACATGTCAGAGGACGGGTGAGACACACACACACATGTCAGAGGACGGGTGAGACACACACACACATGTCAGAGGACGGGTGAGACACACACACACACACATGTCAGAGGACGGGTGAGACACAGACACACACACACATGTCAGAGGACGGGTGAGACACACACACGTCAGAGGACGGGTGAGACACCACACACACATGTCAGAGGACGAGTGAGACACACACACACACACATGTCAGAGGACGGGTGAGACACACACACACATGTCAGAGGACGGGTGAGACACACACACACACATGTCAAAGGACGGGTGAGACACACACACACATGTCAGAGGACGGGTGAGACACACACACACACATGTCAAAGGACGGGTGAGACACACACACACATGTCAGAGGACGGGTGAGACACACACACACATGTCAGAGGACGGGTGAGACACACACACACATGTCAGAGGACGGGTGAGACACACACACACACATGTCAGAGGACGGGTGAGACACACACACACATGTCAGAGGACGGGTGAGACACACACACATGTCAGAGGACGGTTGAGACACACACACACATGTCAGAGGACGGGTGAGACACTCTCTGTGGTGTACTCTCTCACTGGTGTACTCTCTCGCTGGTGTACTCTCTCACTGGTGTACTCTCTCTGTGGTGTACTCTCTCTGTGGTGTACTCTCTCACTGGTGTACTCTCTCACTGGTGTACTCTCTCACTGGTGTACTCTCTCTGTGGTGTACTCTCTCTGTGGTGTACTCTCTCTGTGGTGTACTCTCTCACTGGTGTACTCTCTCGCTGGTGTACTCTCTCACTGGTGTACTCTCTCACTGGTGTACTCTCTCACTGGTGTACTCTCTCTGTGGTGTACTCTCTCACTGGTGTACTCTCTCTGTGGTGTACTCTCTCACTGGTGTACTCTCTCTGTGGTGTACTCTCTCACTGGTGTACTCTCTATGTGGTGTACTCTCTCTGTGGTGTACTCTCTGTGGTGTACTCTTTCTGTGGTGTACTCTCTCTGTGGTGTACTCTCTCACTGGTGTACTCTCTCTGTGGTGTACTCTCTCACTGGTGTACTCTCTCACTGGTGTACTCTCTCACTGGTGTACTCTCTCTCAGACTCCGGGACCTGGGTCTAGAGCGGTATGACACAGTGGAGTTATTTGCTCGGATCCTACTTCCTGCTGCGTTCCTATTGGCCTGTATCCTGCAGCTGCATTACTTTAACCACGACTTCCTGGTTCTCACCGACCTCCAACACGTCCCTGTGCGCCAGGAATCCAGGTACACCCTTCAAACATGTTACTATTATTATTATTATTATCCATCCATCTGGGGGGGGGGGGGGGGGGGGGCTGCTCTGTCAGTGTGAGCATAGCCTTGACCTTTCAGCGGGGGCTTCGGGCAAAGTGGGGTTAACAACAACCGGCGCGCCGGCGGCTGTTTTTATGTTTTTAAATGTTCTGCTGGCAATAGCAGATGTATTTTGAACACCAAACCCCAAAAGCTGTATATCATTTTAAAGCTTATTCTTATCTACATTTATATACAAGTGTAAACTACATCAGACTTTGCATTCAAAAGATATAACACATAATGTGGGCACAAAATAAATCAATTCCGAAATAGTTTTTTACCTTTGGGCTTGTGCTGTACAAATAAATCAGCTCTCCTCCCAGCTTGCAATACATCATTCTCTCTGGAACAGTCCAAAGGAAAATTATATCCACTTGTATTTCCCAAAGTAAAATCCATTCTGCAGAAATAATCCAAAAATGTGCATTTATCTTTAGCAAAAAAAACGAAAAAAAAGAGCACAGATGTTACTCTTTCACTTTTAACGGACTTTTAGCTTTGTTTTTCACCCAAACATCTGGTATCTACGTGTTCCTTAGCTCCTTATCTTTCAAATGAGACTACTCCCGAAAAGCTAGACCAATTTTTGGGTCTGCAAGAGCTCCCGTAAGGTCAGCTAGTGCTGCTGTTTGCGCATGGAGGACTGATCTTTGTTGTGCTCCCAACTTGTTTGCTTTTACTTCCGGGATTTACGATTGACATGTCCTTGTAGCCAATGAGGAAAGCTTTCGAACAAGGGGTGGGACAATGGTGTCCTGTCTTATGTTGTGCCTGGACAATTGTGCGTAATGGAAGCCAAAAGACGCTCTCGAAGCTGCAATGAATTTACACTCATAAAAAAATAACTTTGACATTTAAAAAAGAAAAACACACATAGATTAGTAACTTATAAGTACCAATAATAAAAAATATTGTTTTTATGATGATTAAATGTAAGTAAAGATATTTGGCACAATTTGGCACACTTGTGCCAAATTGTGCCAAATGTGCACTACTTGATGAAAAGGAGAAACTGCATAAAAACT
>OZ035827.1:553780-583780 GCA_964034765.1 Knipowitschia caucasica | reverse complement strand
CCTCTGTCTCTGTCTCTGTCTCTGTCTCTGCCTCTGTCTCTGTCTCTGTCTCTGCCTCTGCCTCTGTCTCTGCCTCTGTCTCTGTCTCTGTCTCTGCCTCTGCCTCTGTCTCTGTCTCTGTCTCTGTCTCTGTCTCTGTCTCTGCCTCTGTCTCTGTCTCTGTCTCTGCCTCTGTCTCTGTCTCTGTCTCTGTCTCTGTCTCTGTCTCTGCCTCTGTCTCTGTCTCTGCCTCTGTCTCTGTCTCTGTCTCTGTCTCTGTCTCTGTCTCTGCCTCTGCTCTGCTCTGCCTCTGTCTCTGCTCTGCCTCTGCCTCTGCTCTGTCTCTGTCTCTGTCTCTGCCTCTGCTCTGTCTCTGCTCTGCCTCTGCCTCTGCCTCTGTCTCTGCTCTGCTCTGCCTCTGTCTCTGTCTCTGCCTCTGTCTCTGTCTCTGTCTCTGCCTCTGCCTCTGTCTCTGCCTCTGCCTCTGCCTCTGCCTCTGCCTCTGCCTCTGCCTCTGCCTCTGCCTCTGCCTCTGCTCTGCTCTGTCTCTGTCTCTGTCTCTGTCTCTGTCTCTGCTCTGTCTCTGTCTCTGCTCTGTCTCTGTCTGCTCTGCCTCTGCCTCTGCTCTGCTCTGTCTCTGTCTCTGTCTCTGCCTCTGCTCTCTCTGCCTCTGTCTCTGCTCTGCCTCTGCCTCTGCCTCTGCCTCTGTCTCTGTCTCTGCCTCTGCCTCTGTCTCTGTCTCTGTCTCTGTCTCTGTCTCTGTCTCTGCCTCTGCCTCTGCCTCTGCCTCTGTCTCTGCCTCTGCCTCTGCCTCTGTCTCTGTCTCTGTCTCTGCCTCTGTCTCTGACTCTCTGTCTCTGCCTCTGCCTCTGTCTCTGTCTCTGTCTCTGCCTCTGTCTCTGTCTCTGTCTCTGCCTCTGTCTCTGCCTCTGTCTCTGTCTCTGCCTCTGCCTCTGCCTCTGTCTCTGCTCTGCCTCTGCCTCTGCCTTGTCTCTGTCTCTGCCTCTGCCTCTGCCTCTGCTCTGCTCTGCCTCTGCCTCTGCCTCTGCCCTGTCTCTGTCTCTGCCTCTGCCTCTGCCTTTGCCTCTGCCTCTGTCTCTGTCTCTGTCTCTGCCTCTGCCTCTGCCTCTGTCTCTGTCTCTGCCTCTGCCTCTGCCTCTGCCTCTGTCTCTGTCTCTGCCTCTGCCTCTGCCTCTGCCTCTGTCTCTGTCTCTGCCTCTGCCTCTGCCTCTGCCTCTGCCTCTGCCTCTGCCTCTGCCTCTGCCTCTGTCTCTGCTCTGCTCTGCCTCTGCTCTGCTCTGCCTCTGCCTCTGCCTCTGCTCTGTCTCTGTCTCTGCCTCTGCCTCTGTCTCTCTCTCTGCCTCTGCCTCTGCCTCTGTCTCTGCCTCTGCCTCTGCCTCTGCCTCTGCCTCTGTCTCTGTCTCTGTCTCTGTCTCTGTCCTGCTGCCTCTGTCTCTGTCTCTGTCTCTGTCTCTGCCTCTGTCTCTGTCTCTGTCTCTGCTCTGCTCTGCCTCTGCCTCTGCCTCTGCCTCTGCCTCTGTCTCTGTCTCTGCCTCTGTCTCTGCCTCTGCCTCTGCCTCTGCCTCTGCCTCTGCCTCTGTCTCTGTCTCTGTCTCTGCCTCTGCCTCTGCCTCTGCCTCTGTCTCTGTCTCTGTCTCTGCCTCTGCTCTGCCTCTGCCTCTGCCTCTGCCTCTGCTCTGCCTCTGCCTCTGCCTCTGCCTCTGCTCTGCCTCTGCCTCTGCTCTGCCTCTGCCTCTGCCTCTGCTCTGCCTCTGCTCTGTCTCTGCCTCTGTCTCTGCTCTGTCTCTGTCTCTGCTCTGCTCTGCCTCTGCTCTGCTCTGCCTCTGCCTCTGCTCTGCCTCTGCTCTGCCTCTGCCTCTGCCTCTGCCTCTGCCTCTGTCTCTGCTCTCTCTGCCTCTGCCTCTGCTCTGCCTCTGTCTCTGTCTCTGCCTCTGCCTCTGCCTCTGCCTCTGCCTCTGCCTCTGCCTCTGCCCTCTGTCTCTGTCTCTGTCTCTGCCTCTGCCTCTGCCTCTGCCTCTGCCTCTGCCTCTGCCTCTGTCTCTGTCTCTGCCTCTGCCTCTGTCTCTGCCTCTGTCTCTGTCTCTGTCTCTGCCTCTGCCTCTGCCTCTGTCTCTGTCTCTGCCTCTGCCTCTGCCTCTGTCTCTGTCTCTGTCTCTGTCTCTGTCTCTGCCTCTGTCTCTGTCTCTGCCTCTGCCTCTGTCTCTGTCTCTGCCTCTGCCTCTGTCTCTGCCTCTGTCTCTGCCTCTGCCTCTGTCTCTGTCTCTGTCTCTGCCTCTGCCTCTGCCTCTGTCTCTGCCTCTGCCTCTGTCTCTGCCTCTGCCTCTGCCTCTGTCTCTGCCTCTGCCTCTGTCTCTGTCTCTGCCTCTGCCTCTGTCTCTGTCTCTGCCTCTGCCTCTGCCTCTGTCTCTGCCTCTGCCTCTGCCTCTGTCTCTGTCTCTGCTCTGCCTCTGCCTCTGCCTCTGCCTCTGCCTCTGCCTCTGCCTCTGCCTCTGCTCTGCCTCTGCCTCTGCCTCTGCCTCTGCCTCTGCCTCTGCCTCTGCCTCTGCCTCTGCTCTCTGCCTCTGCCTCTGCTCTGCTCTGCCTCTGCCTCTGCCTCTGCTCTGCCTCTGCTCTGTCTCTTCTCTGTCTCTGTCTCTGTCTCTGCCTCTGCCTCTGCCTCTCTGCCTCTGCTCTGCCTCTGCCTCTGCCTCTGCCTCTGCCTCTGCCTCTGCCTCTGCCTCTGCCTCTGCCTCTGCCTCTGTCTCTGTCTCTGCTCTCTGCCTCTGCCTCTGCCTCTGCCTCTGCCTCTGTCTCTGTCTCTGTCTCTGCCTCTGCCTCTGCCTCTGCCTCTGCCTCTGCCTCTGCCTCTGCTCTGTCTGCCTCTGCCTCTGCCTCTGCTCTGCCTCTGCCTCTGTCTCTGCCTCTGTCTGCCTCTGCTCTGCTCTGCCTCTGTCTCTGCCTCTGCCTCTGCCTCTGCCTCTGTCTCTGCCTCTGTCTCTGCCTCTGCCTCTGCCTCTGCCTCTGCCTCTGTCCTCTGCCTCTGCTCTGCCTCTGCCTCTGCCTCTGCCTCTGCCTCTGCCTGCTCTGCCTCTGCCTCTGCCTCTGCTCTGCCTCTGCCTCTGCCTCTGCCTCTGCCTCTGCCTCTGCCTCTGCCTCTGCCTCTGCCTCTGCCTCTGCTCTGCTGCCTCTGCCTCTGCTCTGCTCTGCCTCTGCCTCTGCCTCTGCCTCTGCCTCTGCCTGCTCTGCCTCTGCCTCTGCCTCTGCCTCTGCCTCTGCCTCTGCCTCTGCCTCTGCCTCTGTCTCTGTCTCTGCCTCTGCCTCTGCCTCTGCCTCTGTCTCTGTCTGCTGCCTCTGCCCTGCCTCTGCCTCTGCCTCTGCCTCTGCCTCTGCCTCTGCTCTGTCTCTGTCTCTGTCTCTGTCTCTGCTCTGCCTCTGCCTCTGCCTCTGCCTCTGTCTCTGCCTCTGCCTCTGCCTCTGCCTCTGTCTCTCTGTCTCTGCCTCTGCCTCTGCCTCTGCCTCTGCTCCTGCCTCTGTCTCTGCCTCTGCCTCTGTCTCTGCCTCTGCCTCTGCCTCTGCCTCTGCCTCTGCCTCTGTCTCTGCCTCTGCCTCTGCCTCTGGCTCTCCTCTGTCTCTGTCTCTGCCTCTGCCTCTGCCTCTGCCTCTGCCTCTGTCTCTGCCTCTGCCTCTGCCTCTGCCTCTGCCTCTGTCTCTCTGTCTCTGTCTCTGCCTCTGCCTCTGCCTCTGCCTCTGTCTCTGTCTCTGCCTCTGCCTCTGCCTCTGCCTCTGTCTCTGCCTCTGCCTCTGCCTCTGCCTCTGCCTCTGTCTCTGCCTCTGCCTCTGCCTCTGCCTCTGCCTCTGCCTCTGCCTCTGTCTCTGCCTCTGTCTCTGCCTCTGCCTCTGCCTCTGCCTCTGCCTCTGCCTCTGCCTCTGCCTCTGCCTCTGCCTCTGCCTCTGCCTCTGCCTCTGCCTCTGCCTCTGCCTCTGCCTCTGCCTCTGCCTCTGCCTCTGCCTCTGCCTCTGCCTCTGCCTCTGCCTCTGCCTCTGCCTCTGCTCTCTGTCTCTGCCTCTGCTCCTGCCTCTGCCTCTGCCTCTGCCTCTGCCTCTGTCTCTGCCTCTGCCTCTGCCTCTGCCTCTGCCTCTGCCTCTGTCTCTGCCTCTGCCTCTGCCTCTGTCTCTGCCTCTGCCTCTGCCTCTGCCTCTGCCTCTGCCCCTGCCTCTGCCTCTGCCTCTGCCTCTGTCTCTGTCTCTGTCTCTGCCTCTGCCTCTGCCGCTGCCTCTGTCTCTGTCTCTGCCTCTGCCCCTGCCTCTGTCTCTGCCTCTGCCTCTGCCTCTGTCTCTGTCTCTGTCTCTGTCTCTGCCTCTGCCTCTGCCTCTGCCTCTGTCTCTGCCTCTGCCTCTGCCTCTGCCTCTGCCTCTGCCTCTGCCTCTGTCTCTGTCTCTGCCTCTGCCTCTGCCTCTGCCTCTGTCTCTGTCTCTGCCTCTGCCTCTGCCTCTGCTCTGCCTCTGCCTCTGCCTCTGCCTCTGCCTCTGCCTCTGTCTCTGCCTCTGTCTCTGCCTCTGCCTCTGCCTCTGCCTCTGCCTCTGCCTCTGTCTCTGTCTCTGTCTCTGCCTCTGCCTCTGCCTCTGCCTCTGTCTCTGTCTCTGCCTCTGCCTCTGCCTCTGTCTCTGTCTCTGTCTCTGCCTCTGCCTCTGCCTCTGCCTCTGCCTCTGCCTCTGCCTCTGCCTCTGCCTCTGCCTCTGCCTCTGTCTCTGTCTCTGCCTCTGCCTCTGCCTCTGCTCTGCCTCTGCCTCTGCCTCTGCCTCTGCCTCTGCCTCTGCCTCTGCCTCTGTCTCTGTCTCTGTCTCTGCCTCTGCCTCTGCCTCTGCCTCTGCCTCTGCCTCTGTCTCTGCTCTGCCTCTGCCTCTGCCTCTGCCTCTGCCTCTGCCTCTGCCTCTGCCTCTGCCTCTGCCTCTGCCTCTGCCTCTGCCTCTGCCTCTGCCTCTGCCTCTGCCTCTGCCTCTGCCTCTGCCTCTGCCTCTGCCTCTGCCTCTGCCTCTGCCTCTGCCTCTGCCTCTGCCTCTGCCTCTGCCTCTGCCTCTGCCTCTGCCTCTGCCTCTGCCTCTGTCTCTGCCTCTGCCTCTGCCTCTGCCTCTGCCTCTGCCTCTGCCTCTGCCTCTGTCTCTGTCTCTGTCTCTGCCTCTGCCTCTGTCTCTGCCTCTGCCTCTGCCTCTGCCTCTGTCTCTGTCTCTGTCTCTGCCTCTGTCTCTGCCTCTGCCTCTGTCTCTGCCTCTGCCCCTGCTCCTGCACCTGCACCTGCTCCTGCTTCAGCTTCTGCTTCAGCTCCTGCTCCTGCTCCTGCTCCAGCTCCAGCTTCTGCTTCTGCTTCTGCTTCTGCTTCTACCAGAAATGAACAACACTTCTAGCACTGGCTCAGGGTTTTGTCTCTGCTGATCTTGTGATGCAGAATATAAAAACAAAACCCTTTCATTTTGGGTTAAAATACAAAGTAACACATGTTACGGCCCTTCGTACCGAGTCAGACATTACTCTGGGTTACTCAGACATTACTCAGGGTTACTCAGGGTTACTCAGGCATTACTCAGGCATTACTCAGGGTTACTCAGACATTACTCAGGGTTACTCAGGGTCACTCAGACATTACTCAGGGTTACTCAGACATTACTCAGGGTTACTCAGACATTACTCAGGGTTACTCAGGCATTACTCAGGGTTACTCAGACATTACTCAGGGTTACTCAGACATTACTCAGGGTTACTCAGACAATACTCAGGGTTACTCAGACATTACTCAGGGTTACTCAGGGTCACTCAGACATTACTCAGGGTTACTCAGGGTTACTCAGACATTACTCAGGGTCACTCAGACATTACTCAGGGTTACTCAGACATTACTCAGGGTTACTCAGACATTACTCAGGGTTACTCAGACATTACTCAGGGTTACTCAGGGTTACTCAGACATTACTCAGGGCTACTCAGACATTACTCAGGGTTACTCAGACAGTGCTCAGGGTTACTCAGACATTACTCAGGGTTACTCAGACATTACTCAGGGTTATTCAGACATTACTCAGGGCTACTCAGACATTACTCAGGGCTACTCAGACATTACTCAGGGTTACTCAGACATTACTCAGGGCTACTCAGGCATTACTCAGGGTTACTCAGACATTACTCAGGGTTACTCAGACATTACTCAGGGTTACTCAGGGTTACTCAGACATTACTCAGGGTTACTCAGACATTACTCAGGGTTACTCAGACATTACTCAGGGTTACTCAGACATTACTCAGGGCTACTCAGACATTACTCAGGGTTACTCAGACATTACTCAGGGTTACTCAGACATTACTCAGGGCTACTCAGACATTACTCAGGGTTACTCAGACATTACTCAGGGTTACTCAGACATTACTCAGGGTTACTCAGGGTTACTCAGACATTACTCAAGGCTACTCAGACATTACTCAGGGTTACTCAGATATTACATCATTACATTAGGACCAGGGTACTCTGGAGCCCTGCCATGTCTGAGGAATACTCCAGGATTACAAGCAAAGTCAATCAAACAGAGTCATCTAAAGATGAACACACTGTAGGACACACACTGTAGGACACACTGTAGGACACACACTGTAGGACACACACTGTAGGACACACTGTAGGACACACACTGTAGGACACACTGTAGGACACACACTGTAGGACACACTGTAGAACACACTGTAGGACACACACTGTAGAACACACTGTAGGACACACTGTAGGACACACACTGTAGAAACTATTCTTTCTTGCAGGAATTGTTTTAAAAAAATAAACACATAACAATTCAGTATAACAGCAGCAAACACACAACATGTTCAGGAGGGCATGAGCTCTGGCTCCTGCTCTGGCTCCTGCTCTGGCTCCTCCTCTGGCTCCTGCTCTGGCTCCTGCTCTGGCTCCTTCTCTGGCTCCTGCTCTGGCTCCTGCTCTGGCTCCTGCTCTGGCTCCTGCTCTGACTCCTGCTCTGGCTCTGGCTCCTGCTCTGGCTCCTGCTCTGGCTCCTGCTCTGGCTCCTGCTCCGCCTGCGCCCCATTCACACCATACTCTAGCCCCGACCACTGCTTGACCCCGGGGGGTCTGAGGTCATCTTCAGCAGCAGACAATCTCCCCTCTGCAAGTGTCACTGCCGGGGTCAATGCGCCAAATAAATAAATCATTTTATTGTAATCATTTTGTCTTTGGTCTCTTCAGATTTAATGTTGTATTTTCCAAAAACTCATTCTCAGGTGCTAAAAGGTTAACATGTATGTGACATGTATGTAACATGTGTGTGACATGTATGTGACATGTATGTAACATGTATGTGACATGTGTGTGACATGTATGTGACATGTATGTAACATGTGTGTGACATGTGTGTGACATGTGTGTGACATGTGTGTGACATGTATGTGACATGTGTGTGACATGTGTGTGACATGTGTGTGACATGTGTGTGACATGTATGTGACATGTATGTGACATGTGTGTGACATGTGTGTGACATGTGTGTGACATGTGTGTGACATGTATGTGACATGTATGTGACATGTGTGTGACATGTATGTGACATGTGTGTGACATGTATGTGACATGTGTGTGACATGTATGTGACATGTGTGTGACATGTATGTGACATGTGTGTGACATGTATGTGACATGTATGTAACATGTATGCTATATAACCTGCCTCTTCTTTCCTCAGGCTCAGCGAGTCAGGGGTCTCCCACAGATCACAGGTCTCCAAACGGGACCAAGCCCAAGATCACCCTGGACCCCCACATCCGACTGAAGGCGGAGAAGCTGGACCTGGTCAGTTCCTGTTGGGAATCTCTACAGACGAATGTATGGATTTATGAATGTTTGAATAAGTGGAGGATCCAGGAGGTATGGAAGGATCCAGGAGGTATGGAAGGATCCAGGAGGTATGGAAGGATCCAGGAGGTATGGGAGGATCCAGGAGGTATGGAAGGATCCAGGAGGTATGGGAGGATCCAGGAGGTATGGAAGGATCCAGGAGGTATGGAAGGATCCAGGTGGTATGGGAGGATCCAGGAGGTATGGGAGGATCCAGGTGGTATGGGAGGATCCAGGAGGTATGGAAGGATCCAGGTGGTATGGGAGGATCCAGGAGGTATGGAAGGATCCAGGTGGTATGGGAGGATCCAGGTGGTATGGGAGGATCCAGGAGGTATGGAAGGATCCAGGAGGTATGGAAGGATCCAGGTGGTATGGGAGGATCCAGGAGGTATGGAAGGATCCAGGTGGTATGGGAGGATCCAGGAGGTATGGGAGGATCCAGGAGGTATGGGAGGATCCAGGAGGTATGGGAGGATCCAGGAGGTATGGAAGGATCCAGGAGGTATGGAAGGATCCAGGAGGTATGGAAGGATCCAGGTGGTATGGGAGGATCCAGGAGGTATGGAAGGATCCAGGTGGTATGGGAGGATCCAGGAGGTATGGAAGGATCCAGGAGGTATGGAAGGATCCAGGAGGTATGGAAGGATCCAGGTGGTATGGGAGGATCCAGGAGGTATGGAAGGATCCAGGAGGTATGGAAGGATCCAGGAGGTATGGGAGGATCCAGGAGGTATGGAAGGATCCAGGAGGTATGGGAGGATCCAGGAGGTATGGAAGGATCCAGGAGGTATGGAAGGATCCAGGAGGTATGGGAGGATCCAGGAGGTATGGGAGGATCCAGGAGGTATGGAAGGATCCAGGAGGTATGGAAGGATCCAGGAGGTATGGAAGGATCCAGGAGGTATGGGAGGATCCAGGAGGTATGGAAGGATCCAGGAGGTATGGAAGGATCCAGGAGGTATGGGAGGATCCAGGAGGTATGGAAGAATAACTGGTCGATGAATGCACTTTCTGGACAATAAGATGCACCAAATACAGGCCACACCTGAGGATGAGCTGCGGGTTTGTAACGTAGCAGAGACGACTGTTTGAACTGGAGCAGGAGTTTGGGAACTTAGCTGAGCTCCCCCGTTAGCTCATACCATTGATTCATTTACAGTGATGTCGTTCATGACACATGATGTGAACTAATTCACACGTTCATTTACAGTGATGTCGTTCATGACACATGTGAACTAATTCACACGTTCATTTACAGTGATGTCGTTCATGACACATGTGAACTAATTCACACGTTCATTTACAGTGATGTCGTTCATGACACATGTGAACTAATTCACACGTTCATTTACAGTGATGTCGTTCATGACACATGATGTGAACTAATTCACACGTTCATTTACAGTGATGTCGTTCATGACACATGTTAACTAATTCACACGTTCATTTAGGGTGATGTCGTTCATGACACATGATGTGAACTAATTCACACGTTCATTTACGTTGATGTCGTTCATGACACATGATGTGAACTAATTCACACGTTCATTTACAGTGATGTTGTTCATGACACATGTTAACTAATTCACACGTTCATTTAGGGTGATGTCGTTCATGACACATGATGTGAACTAATTCACACGTTCATTTAGGGTGATGTCGTTCATGACACATGATGTGAACTAATTCACACGTTCATTTACGTTGATGTCGTTCATGACACATGTGAACTAATTCACACGTTCATTTACGGTGATGTCGTTCATGACACATGTGAACTAATTCACACGTTCATTTACAGTGATGTCATTCATGACACATGTGAACTAATTCACACGTTCATTTACGGTGATGTCGTTCATGACACATGATGTGAACTAATTCACACATTCATTTACAGTGATGTCGTTCATGACAGGTGAACTAATTCACACGTTCATTTACAGTGATGTCGTTCATGACACATGATGTGAACTAATTAACACGTTCATTTACAGTGATGTCGTTCATGACACATGATGTGAACTAATTCACACGTTCATTTACAGTGATGTCGTTCATGACACATGATGTGAACTAATTCACACGTTCATTTACAGTGATGTCGTTCATGACACATGATGTGAACTAATTCACACGTTCATTTACAGTGATGTCGTTCATGACACATGATGTGAACTAATTCACACGTTCATTTACAGTGATGTCAGTTCATGACACATGATGTGAAACTAATTCACACGTTCATTTACAGTGATGTCGTTCATGACACATGATGTGAACTAATTCACACGTTCATTTACAGTGATGTCGTTCATGACACATGATGTGAACTAATTCACACGTTCATTTACAGTGATGTCGTTCATGACACATGATGTGAACTAATTCACACGTTCATTTACAGTGATGTCGTTCATGACACATGATGTGAACTAATTCACACGTTCATTTACAGTGATGTCGTTCATGACACATGATGTGAACTAATTCACACGTTCATTTACAGTGATGTCGTTCATGACACATGATGTGAACTAATTCACACGTTCATTTACAGTGATGTCGTTCATGACCATGATGTGAACAGTGTGATGTCGTTCATGACACATGATGTGAACTAATTCACACGTTCATTTACAGTGATGTCGTTCATGACACATGATGTGAACTAATTCACACGTTCATTTACAGTGATGTCGTTCATGACACATGATGTGAACTAATTCACACGTTCATTTACAGTGATGTCGTTCATGACACATGATGTGAACTAATTCACACGTTCATTTACAGTGATGTCGTTCATGACACATGATGTGAACTAATTCACACGTTCATTTACAGTGATGTCGTTCATGACACATGATGTGAACTAATTCACACGTTCATTTACAGTGATGTCGTTCATGACACATGATGTGAACTAATTCACACGTTCATTTACAGTGATGTCGTTCATGACACATGATGTGAACTAATTCACACGTTCATTTACAGTGATGTCGTTCATGACACATGATGTGAACTAATTCACACGTTCATTTACAGTGATGTCGTTCATGACACATGATGTGAACTAATTCACACGTTCATTTACAGTGATGTCGTTCATGACACATGATGTGAACTAATTCACACGTTCATTTACAGTGATGTCGTTCATGACACATGATGTGAACTAATTCACACGTTCATTTACAGTGATGTCGTTCATGACACATGGTGTGAACTAATTCACACGTTCATTTACAGTGATGTCGTTCATGACACATGATGTGAACTAATTCACACGTTCATTTACAGTGATGTTGTTCATGACACATGATGTGAACTAATTCACACGTTCATTTACAGTGATGTCGTTCATGACACATGGTGTGAACTAATTCACACGTTCATTTACAGTGATGTCGTTCATGACACATGATGTGAACTAATTCACACGTTCATTTACAGTGATGTCGTTCATGACACATGATGTGAACTAATTCACACGTTCATTTACAGTGATGTTGTTCATGACACATGATGTGAACTAATTCACACGTTCATTTACAGTGATGTCGTTCATGACACATGATGTGAACTAATTCACACGTTCATTTACAGTGATGTCGTTCATGACACATGATGTGAACTAATTCACACGTTCATTTACAGTGATGTCGTTCATGACACATGATGTGAACTAATTCACACGTTCATTTACAGTGATGTTGTTCATGACACATGATGTGAACTAATTCACACGTTCATTTACAGTGATGTCGTTCATGACACATGATGTGAACTAATTCACACATTCATTTACAGTGATGTTGTTCATGACACATGATGTGAACTAATTCACACGTTCATTTACAGTGATGTCGTTCATGACACATGATGTGAACTAATTCACACGTTCATTTACAGTGATGTCGTTCATGACACATGATGTGAACTAATTCACACGTTCATTTACAGTGATGTCGTTCATGACACATGATGTGAACTAATTCACACGTTCATTTACAGTGATGTCGTTCATGACACATGATGTGAACTAATTCACACGTTCATTTACAGTGATGTCGTTCATGACACATGATGTGAACTAATTCACACGTTCATTTACAGTGATGTTGTTCATGACACATGATGTGAACTAATTCACACGTTCATTTACAGTGATGTCGTTCATGACACATGGTGTGAACTAATTCACACGTTCATTTACAGTGATGTCGTTCATGACACATGATGTGAACTAATTCACACGTTCATTTACAGTGATGTCGTTCATGACACATGATGTGAACTAATTCACACGTTCATTTACAGTGATGTTGTTCATGACACATGATGTGAACTAATTCACACGTTCATTTACAGTGATGTCGTTCATGACACATGATGTGAACTAATTCACACGTTCATTTACAGTGATGTCGTTCATGACACATGATGTGAACTAATTCACACGTTCATTTACAGTGATGTCGTTCATGACACATGATGTGAACTAATTCACACGTTCATTTACAGTGATGTTGTTCATGACACATGATGTGAACTAATTCACACGTTCATTTACAGTGATGTCGTTCATGACACATGATGTGAACTAATTCACACGTTCATTTACAGTGATGTCGTTCATGACACATGATGTGAACTAATTCAGGTTAAAATTCTTTATTTTAAAAATGTGTTGCATTCAGTTCAACGTTCACACAAAAATTAGCGTGTTCAATGAACTGGTTCATGCACAAAAATGAAATTTACAGTACTCATAAAAATGTCCCATAGAACTCAGAGTGAACCATAACAGACCTCAGTCAGAGAACCTGACAGAGAACCTGACGGAGAACCTGACGGAGGACCTGACGGAGAACCTGAAGGAGAACCTGACAGAGAACCTGACGGAGAACCTGAAGGAGAACCTGACGGAGAACTCAACAGAGAACCTGACAGTGAACCTGACAAAGAGCTCAACTCTGATTGGACAGAACGCTGCCCCTCTGGGAATGTGAATTGTCATTGTTGGTATTTAGTGCAAAGCATCATGGGAGCTTGTCCACTGCACAGAACCGGGAAGACCAGAGACATACCCAAATACGGGCGAGTTCCGCTAATCTTTCAGTGCCCATGGGGGGGCGTCACTGAGCACAAGCCACTGATTAGGCCGCCATCTTGCATCCGCCATCTTAGATTTGCCATCTTGGATCCGCCATCTTAGATTCGCCATCTTGGATCCGCCATCTTAGAGTCGCCATCTTGGATCCGCCATCTTGGATCCGCCATCTTGGATCTTGGGTCACCTGGTTTTGTCTGTACTAATTCTCTTTTAACCATAAAGGAGTGTCCTACTGAAACTTGATGCAGTCAAAATAGTCCATAAACTCCACAAACACATATGAGCCGTAGGTGGGCAATAGTATCGTGAAAGTCAATTTGAAGATATGCTTTTTCGCATTATCGTCTCTTTTAGTAAGTAAGTAATCTTTTATTTATATACCGCCTTTTCACTGCAGATCTGAGTCTCAAAGAGGTTTACAATTGTTAATTTTGGGCATTTGTCTCTCACTCCACACAGAGATGGGAGGGGCCAGTACAGGAGGCACATTCCAGAACTATTGTACATATTTTTAGTGGTAGGGGAAACCGGAGTACCCGGAGGAAACCTACGCAGACACGGGGAGAACATGCAAACTCCACTCAGAAAGGCCCTGGTCTGACTGGGATTCGAACCCAGGACCTTCTTGCTGAGAGGCGAGAGTGCTATCCACTCAGCCACCGTGCCGCCCATTGATATGTTTTATTATTTGAAACATATCACATTTAGAGAAGGAAATATTCCCATTGGTCTAATGTGTGTCTAAAAAGCCAATCACTGCTTTATTTGCACATTTCAGTAAATATTGAGCCTTTTTGGATTTGTTCTTTCTGTGTTTCTTGAATTGTTTTTTTTTTAATGTTAAAATATGTTTGTGCATGTTTTACAAAGATGTTGAAGCTTCTATTTAGCTCTACACTGTCTCTATCTATAGATGCCCCATTTTGTGTACAAATGATTGATTTGAAAGATATCTTGACAATATCGTTATCAGGAGTTGGGGAAAAAATATCAAGACATTTCATTTTGTCCATATCGCCCACCTTTAATTAGCAGCATCGCTATATTAGCCTCAGGGATCAAAGAACTAGAACAGAGAAGCAGCTTATAGTCCATATGATTGATCTAGAACCAATGTGTTCTCCACCAGAGGGCAGTAGTTCTGACCTGTGTTTAACCATATGTGTGACCATGTGTGAACAGTTCTGACCTGTGTTTAACCATATGTGTGACCATGTGTGTGACCATGTGTGTGAGCTTGTGTGTGACCATGTGTGTGACCATGTGTGAACAGTTCTGATCTGTGTTTAACCAAATGTGTGACCATGTGTGTGACCATGTGTGTGAGCTTGTGTGTGACCATGTGTGTGACCATGTGTGAACAGTTCTGACCTGTGTTTAACCAAATGTGTGACCATGTGTGTGACCATGTGTGTGACCATGTGTGTGACCATGTGTGTGATCATGTGTGTGACCATGTGTGTGACCATGTGTGAACAGTTCTGGCCTGTGTCTTCTTCACAGGCTCTCAGATTCCTGGGGTTAGAGGTCACAGAGGAGCAGAAGAACCAACTCCGACTGGGGCTGAGTCCTGACCCTCAGGGAACTGTGTCCTACGGAGGTACACCCTAAAGAAGTACTCTAACTACAGTCTGACAGTAACAGTACTCTTACTACAGACTGACAGTAACAGTACTCTTTCTACAGTCTGACAGTGCAACAGTACTCTTACTACAGTCTGACAGTAACAGTACTCTTTCTACAGTCTGACAGTGCAACAGTACTCTTACCACAGTCTGACAGTAACAGTACTCTTTCTACAGTCTGACAGTGCAACAGTACTCTTACCACAGTCTGACAGTAACAGTACTCTTTCTACAGTCTGACAGTGCAACAGTACTCTTACCACAGTCTGACAGTAACAGTACTCTTTCTACAGTCTGACAGTGCAACAGTACTCTTACTACAGTCTGACAGTAACAGTACTCTTTCTACAGTCTGACAGTGCAACAGTACTCTTACCACAGTCTGACAGTAACAGTACTCTTACTACAGTCTGACAGTAACAGTACTCTTTCTACAGTCTGACAGTGTAACAGTACTCTTACTACAGTCTGACAGTAACAGTACTCTTTCTACAGTCTGACAGTGCAACAGTACTCTTACCACAGTCTGACAGTAACAGTACTCTTACTACAGTCTGACAGTAACAGTACTCTTTCTACAGTCTGACAGTGTAACAGTACTCTTACTACAGTCTGACAGTAACAGTACTCTTTCTACAGTCTGACAGTGCAACAGTACTCTTACTACAGTCTGACAGTGTAACAGTACTCTTACTACAGTCTGACAGTGTAACAGTACTCTAACTACAGTCTGACAGTAACAGTACTCTAACTACAGTCTGACAGTGTAACAGTACTCTTACTACAGTCTGACAGTGTAACAGTACTCTTACTACAGTCTGACAGTAACAGTACTCTTACTACAGTCTGACAGTGTAACAGTACTCTTACTACAGTCTGACAGTAACAGTACTCTTTCTACAGTCTGACAGTAACAGTACTCTTACTACAGTCTGACAGTAACAGTACTCTTTCTACAGTCTGACAGTGTAACAGTACTCTTACTACAGGCTGACAGTAACAGTACTCTTACTACAGTCTGACAGTAACAGTACTCTTTCTACAGTCTGACAGTGCAACAGTACTCTTACTACAGTCTGACAGTAACAGCACTCTAACTACAGTCTGACAGTGTAACAGTACTCTAACTACAGTCTGACAGTGTAACAGTACTCTTTCTACAGTCTGACAGTGTAACAGTACTCTACAGTCTGACAGTGACAGTACTCTTACTACAGTCTGACAGTGACGGTTCTCTTTCTACAGTCTGACAGTGTAACAGTACTCTTACTACAGTCTGACAGTGTAACAGTACTCTTACTACAGTCTGACAGTGGCAGTACTCTTACTACAGTCTGACAGTAACAATACTCTTTCTACAGTCTGACAGTGTAACAGTACTCTTACTACAGTCTGACAGTGACGGTTCTCTTTCTACAGTCTGACAGTGTAACAGTACTCTTTCTACAGTCTGACAGTGACAGTACTCTTTCTACAGTCTGACAGTGTAACAGTACTCTTACTACAGTCTGACAGTGACGGTTCTCTTTCTACAGTCTGACAGTGTAACAGTACTCTTTCTACAGTCTGACAGTAACAGTACTCTTTCTACAGTCTGACAGTAACAGTACTCTTACTACAGTCTGACAGTAACAGTTCTCTTTCTACAGACTGACAGTGTAACAGTACTCTTACTACAGTCTGACAGTAACAGTACTCTTACTACAGTCTGACAGTAACAGTACTCTTACTACAGTCTGGCAGTGTAACAGTACTCTTACTACAGTCTGACAGTAACAGTACTCTTTCTACAGTCTGACAGTGTAACAGCACTCTTACTACAGTCTGACAGTGACAGTACTCTTTCTACAGTCTGGCAGTAACAGTACTCTTACTACAGACTGACAGTGTAACAGTACTCTTACTACAGTCTGACAGTAACAGTACTCTTACTACAGACTGACAGTGTAACAGTACTCTTACTACAGTCTGACAGTAACAGTACTCTTACTACAGTCTGACAGTGTAACAGTACTCTTTCTACAGTCTGACAGTGTAACAGTACTCTTACTACATTCTGACAGTGTAACAGTACTCTTACTACAGTCTGACAGTAACAGTACTCTTACTACAGTCTGACAGTCACGGTTCTCTTTCTACAGTCTGACAGTGTAACAGTACTCTTACTACAGTCTGACAGTGTAACAGTACTCTTACTACAGACTGACAGTGTAACAGTACTCTTACTACAGTCTAACAGTGTAACAGTACTCTTACTACAGTCTGACAGTGTAACAGTACTCTTACTACATTCTGACAGTGTAACAGTACTCTTACTACAGACTGACAGTAACAGTACTCTTACTACAGTCTGACAGTAACAGTACTCTTACTACAGTCTGACAGTGTAACAGTACTCTTTCTACAGTCTGACAGTGTAACAGTACTCTTACTACAGTCTGACAGTGTAACAGTACTCTTACTACAGACTGACAGTGTAACAGTACTCTTACTACAGTCTGACAGTGTAACAGTACTCTTACTACAGACTGACAGTGTAACAGTACTCTTACTACAGTCTGACAGTGTAACAGTACTCTTACTACAGTCTGACAGTAACAGTACTCTTACTACAGTCTGACAGTAACAGTACTCTTACTACAGTCTGACAGTAACAGTTATCTTTCTACAGTCTGACAGTAACAGTACTCTTACTACAGTCTGACAGTAACAGTACTCTTACTACAGTCTGACAGTAACAGTATTCTTACTAGTCTGACAGTAACAGTACTCTTACTACAGACTGACAGTGTAACAGTACTCTTACTACAGTCTGACAGTAACAGTACTCTTACTACAGTCTGACAGTGTAACAGTACTCTTACTACAGTCTGACAGTAACAGTACTCTTTCTACAGTCTGACAGTGTAACAGCACTCTTACTACAGTCTGACAGTGACAGTACTCTTTTTACAGTCTGGCAGTAACAGTACTCTTACTACAGACTGACAGTGTAACAGTACTCTTACTACAGTCTGACAGTAACAGTACTCTTACTACAGTCTGACAGTAACAGTACTCTTACTACAGTCTGACAGTGTAACAGTACTCTTTCTACAGTCTGACAGTGTAACAGTACTCTTACTACATTCTTACAGTGTAACAGTACTCTTACTACAGTCTGACAGTAACAGTACTCTTACTACAGTCTGACAGTCACGGTTCTCTTTCTACAGTCTGACAGTGTAACAGTACTCTTACTACAGTCTGACAGTGTAACAGTACTCTTACTACAGACTGACAGTGTAACAGTACTCTTACTACAGTCTAACAGTGTAACAGTACTCTTACTACAGTCTGACAGTGTAACAGTACTCTTACTACATTATGACAGTGTAACAGTACTCTTACTACAGACTGACAGTAACAGTACTCTTACTACAGTCTGACAGTAACAGTACTCTTACTACAGACTGACAGTGTAACAGTACTCTTACTACAGTCTGACAGTGTAACAGTACTCTTACTACAGTCTGACAGTAACAGTACTCTTACTACAGTCTGACAGTAACAGTACTCTTACTACAGTCTGACAGTAACAGTTATCTTTCTACAGTCTGACAGTAACAGTACTCTTACTACAGTCTGACAGTAACAGTATTCTTACTAGTCTGACAGTAACAGTACTCTTACTACAGACTGACAGTGTAACAGTACTCTTTCTACAGTCTGACAGTAACAGTACTCTTACTACAGTCTGACAGTAACAGTACTCTTTCTACAGTCTGACAGTAACAGTACTCTTACTACAGTCTGACAGTAACAGTACTCTTTCTACAGTCTGACAGTAACAGTACTCTTACTACAGTCTGACAGTAACAGTACTCTTACTACAGACTGACAGTGTAACAGTTCTCTCTCTACAGTCTGACAGTAACAGTACTCTTACTACAGTCTGACAGTAACAGTACTCTTTCTACAGTCTGACAGTAACAGTACTCTTTCTACAGTCTGACAGTAACAGTACTCTTACTACAGACTGACAGTGTAACAGTTCTCTTTCTACAGACTGACAGTGTAACAGTACTCTTACTACAGTCTGACAGTAACAGTACTCTTACTACAGTCTGACAGTAACAGTACTCTTACTACAGTGTGAAAGTGTAACAGTACTCTTACTACAGTCTGACAGTAACAGTACTCTTACTACAGTCTGACAGTGACAGTACTTTTTCTACAGTCTGACAGTAACAGTACTCTTACTACAGTCTGACAGTGTAACAGTACTCTTACTACAGTCTGACAGTAACAGTACTCTTTCTACAGTCTGACAGTAACAGTACTCTTACTACAGTCTGACAGTAACAGTACTCTTACTACAGTCTGACAATAACAGTATTCTTACAGTACTATTTTGTCTCGGCTCAGACTTCATGGAGGCCACTCGCAGCCTGTTCCCGGAGCACCTGGAGGAACTCGGCCTGGGGGCGGGACCTTTCCTGTTCTCCTATCATGAGGCGGCCAGTTTGATGGACACCTCAGCCTTCCACTCTCCTGTGAGCTGTGTGTGTGTGTGTGTGTGTGTGTGTGTGTGTGTGTTTGTGTGTGTGTGTGAATGGTTGGTGGGGGTGGGAGGGGGCCGATGGCACAGACTGGTTGTCTCACTTCTGTCAGTGTGCCCCAGGGCAGCTGTTGCTACAGTATTTGTCTGAATGATCCTGTGTTTGCAGACGTAC
Organism: Knipowitschia caucasica; assembly: GCA_964034765.1. Taxonomy (NCBI): domain Eukaryota; kingdom Metazoa; phylum Chordata; class Actinopteri; order Gobiiformes; family Gobiidae; genus Knipowitschia; species Knipowitschia caucasica. Next base: position 564,450 of record OZ035827.1, on the reverse strand, counting down.
GAGTCTGAGTGTAGCTGCAGCTCAGAGGAGATGGAGAGTTTCCAGACAGAGGTGCGGCAGCTGCAGAGCCAGATGAGGCAGCTCAAGGTCTGCTACACAACTACTGCTCTCCCTCTGGTCTCTCTCTGGTCTCTCTCTGGTCTCTCTCTGGTCTCTCTCTGGTGTCTCTCTGCCCTCCCTCTGGTCTCTCTCTGGTGTCTCTCTGCCCTCCCTCTGGTCTCTCTCTGGTCTCTCTCTCTCTGGTCTCTCTCTGGTCTCTCTCTGGTCTCTCTCTGGTCTCTCCCTGGTCTCTCTCTGGTCTCTCTCTGGTCTCTCTCTGGTCTCTCTCTGGTCTCTCTCTGGTCTCTCTCTGGTGTCTCTCTGCCCTCCCTCTGGTCTCTCTCTGGTCTCCCTCTGGTCTCTCTCTCTCTGGTCTCTCTCTGGTCTCTCTCTGGTCTCTCTCTGGTGTCTCTCTGCCCTCCCTCTGGTCTCTCTCTGGTCTCCCTCTGCTCTCGCTCTCTTTGGTCTTGTGACCTTGTGTGTAACCATGTGTAACCATGTGTGAAGCCATGTATGTAACCATGTGTGAAACCATGTCTGCAACATGTGTGTAACCATGTGTGTAACCATTGTGTGACCATGTATGTGACCATGTGTGTAACCATGTGTTACATGTGTGTGACCATGTCTGTAACCATGTGTGTCACATATGTGTAAGCATGTGTGTAACTATGTGTGTGACCATGTGTGTAACCATGTGTATAACCATGTGTATAACATGTGTGTAACTATTTGAGTGACCATGTGTGTAACCATGTGTGTGTAACCATGTATGACCATGTGGGTAACCATGTGTATAACCATATATGTAACATGTGTTTAACCATGTGTGACCATGTGTATAATATGTGTGTATCCATGTGTGACCATGTGTGTAAACATGTGCGTAACCATGTGTGTAACCATGTGTATCCATGTGTGACCATGTGTATAACTTGTGTGTGACCATGTGTGTAATATGTGTGTATCCATGTGTGACCATGTGTGTAAACATGTGCGTAACCATGTGTGTAACCATGTGTATCCATGTGTGACCATGTGTATAACTTGTGTGTGACCATGTGTGTAATATGTGTGCAACCATGTGTTGAACCAATATGTTCCTCCACCGGGCGGCACGGTGGCTGAGTGGATAGCACTCTCGCCTCTCAGCAAGAAGGTCCTGGGTTCGAATCCCGGTCGGACCAGGGCCTTTCTGAGTGGAGTTTGCATGTTCTCCCCGTGTCTGCGTAGGTTTCCTCCGGGTACTCCGGTTTCCCCTACCACTAAAAATATGTCCAATAGTTCTAGCATGCGCTTCCTGTACTGGCCCCGCTCCCATCTCTGTGTGGAGTGAGAGACAAATGCCCAAAAATTAACAATTGTAAACCGCTTTGAGACTCAGATCTGCAGTGAAAAGGCGGTATATAAATAAATACTTACTTACTTACTTACTTACTTACTCCTGCTCTCCTCGAGGTCAGACGTGTCTCCTCCTGCTCCTGCTCCTGCTCTGTTTGCCTTGATTGTCTTTTTTCCTAGAGTTCTGCCTGGTTACAACTTGAAAAATGATGGAATTAATCAACTGGTCCCTCAACGCAATTGATACTATTTTTTCATCACGTAAAGGCGGTTCTGGAGATGCCGTTTGCCCGGATGGTACGGCGGCTGCTGGGTACGTTTTTGACAACTGGCAAAAGTGGCGCCCCGTTTGTCTGTCAGGACTGTCCATCGAGGACATTGAGGATATATACATTTTTGGATTTATGGTAGCAGGGTTCCTCCTGATTGGATTTGGAGTTGGCTTGATCTACCGCAAAGTTGGAGGGCTGTCCACTCAGAAGATTTACGAGCGGCTGTCCGCGGAAAACAAGAAGAGTTTCCGCGAGTTGGTCAGAGTCGTGGTCGACGGCACAGTGGGGACACAGCGGGGGGTGAGTGGGATCGAACATTCCCTTTCAGACCTGGGAGTGAGATCTTTGGATGGACTTAAACGCGTGGAAGGATTGATGAAGGACTTGGGCCTCACGGTGGAACCTCGTACTGACGTGGTCAACTCTGGATAACGGTGAACGGAGGGTCCAGTTCCAGTATAATTTGGACATATTGGCTTTAGTTTACACTGCCTTTCATTGATCAGCTAAAAGTGCTTATTCAAATTTCCCACAAGGCATGTGTTGTTTTGTCTCCAATGTTTGCACCTGCGCTATCTTTGTCCTCCACATTCCACCCTCACTGCTACCGGCTACTCAAGGCCGACACTGGACTCTTTAACTCAGACTCACAACCCAGAACACCAGTTACAGTCCCCCCCCCCCTACATGTCTGCCTCTCTCTCTTTTCAGTCTATGGTGGTCTTCCCCTCCACCTCCCCCACCCACACTCCCCTCTGACGCGCGGAATTGGACGAGGCGGGCCAGAGTGATGACTTCCCATTAAAAAGATCTGCATGTTTTTCCACATGTACCGTGTCTCTCCCATGTTTGTTGAAATATGTGTCTGTTTTGCTCTATGCTGTTGAATAACTGTCATAAGGAGCGCAGAAAATTAGAGTACGCGGCCGGCCTTGATGTTTATTCATTGAACTGAATTTCTCCATCTGTGTGAGATAATAAAGGATTGATTGATTGATTGATTGATGTGTGTAACATGTGTGCAACCATCCGTGTAACCATGTGTGTGACCATGTGTATAATCATTTGTGTAACCGTGTGTATCCATGTGTGTAACCATGTGTGCAACCATGTGTGACCATGTGCGTAACCATGTGTGCAACCATGTGTGTAACCATGTGTGTGACCATGTGTAACCATGTGTATAACCATGTGTGTAACCGTGTGTAACCATGCGTGTAACTATGTGTAACCATGTGTGTAGCCATGTGTGTAACCATGTGTGCAACCATGTGTGACCATGTGCGTAACCATGTGTGAAACCATGTGTAACCATGTGCATAACATGTGTGTGTTCAGAACATGATGAAGGACATGGAGAGCAGTAAGAAGACTCTGGAGGAGGAGCTACAGAAGACCTCAGAGGTACCGGCCAATCACGTGTTGCATAAGGACTTTACCAACGGCTTTTCCAGGGACCAGAAGAGTCGTTGGTTATTGCTGGGGTGCACCACATGGTCCACAAAGAACCTGACAGAGAACCTGACAGAGAACCTCACAGAGAACCTGACACAGAACCTGACAGAGAACCTACAGAGAACCTCACATTCAGATTCAGTTTATTTGCCATTTGCAGTAAAACCACATTGGAATACATTATCAAAAGTCTCCAGTGTGCACAGACAAATACAGACATAAAACAACATCCATCCATCCATTTTCTACCCTTTAATCCATTTCTGGGTCAGGGGGGTGGCAGTCAGAGATGCCACCCAAGTCTCATAGCACCAGCCCCTCACTGACCCTCTGCAGGTGGTGAGTCCACAGGAGGACGGCTGCTCTCTGACTGTGAGCATAGCCTTGATCTTTCAGTGGGGGCTTTGGGCAAAGTGGGGTTAAGTGTCTTGCCCAAGGACACAACGACAGCAGTCATCAGTGGGAGTCGGTGGAGAAGGTGTAGAGGTGGGAATTGAACCCACGACCTTCTGGCCTTAAGGCCAATGCTCTACCAACTGAGCTACTGTCGCCAAAACAAAACATTAAAACAACATTAAAAGACAAAAATAAAACAAATAAAACAGTAAACAAATGTCACTGTGAAATGGATCGACTAAAACAGTTTCAAAACAAGTGCAAATCATTAAAGTGCTCTGTTCACACTGATAACAGCCTGTGGATAAAAACTGTTAGCGTAACGAGATGTCCTGCATCTCAGAGAGCGATATCTTCTGCCAGAGGGAAGAAGCTGGAACATGGCTTTCCCAGGGTGGCCAGAAGAGTCATTAACAATCCTAAGAGCTTTGTTTAAAAGTGTGGATTTATAAAGAACCTCCAGAACAGGAAGCTCAAAGCCCACGGTCCTCTTTGCAGAGCGGAGCACCTTGTTTAAAGCTCTCTTTTCTTTATCTGTGATGTTTCCAAACCACACAGACACAGAACCAACAAGTAAACTCTCAATGGTGCAGCCATAAAAGTTAAGCACAATCTTAGAGTTAGTGGTAAATTCTCTAAGTTTCCGCAGAAAGTAGAGACGCTGACGAGCTTTCTTAACGACTCGGTCAGTGTTTTTAACCCATTTCAGGTTAGACAGAGTTAAACCCAGAAACTTGCTCCTCTACGATCTGCACCTGGGAGTTGTCGATTACGACAGGCAAATGAGAACTATTGCGACTGAAGTCGTGACCAGTTCACATGTTTTGGATGCGTTCAACTGGAGGTTGTTAGTTTGACTCCACTGAACCACATTTTGTATCTCTGCTCTATAAGAGGATTCATCAGTGTCACTGATGAGACCGATGATGGTGGTGTCATCAGCATATTTGATGATCAGGTTAGAGTCAGAGGAGGACACACAATCGTGAGTGTACAAAGTAAAAAGTAAAGGACTCAAAATACATCCCTGAGGAGAACCAGTGCTCACAGAAACAACATCAGAAAAACAGTCATTGATTTTCACTCTCTGAGATCTGTCAGTTAAAAAGCTAAAATTCCATTTACACATGGCAACACTTAAACCCAGAGACATGAGCTTTTCCATCAGTTTACCTGGGACAAGGCAGTTAAAAGCAGAGCTATAATCGATGAAAAGCATTCTGGCCACAGATTTACTAGTGTCCAAGTGACTGTAGACAGAGTTCAGAGCAAAGGAGATGCATCCTCCACACTCCTGTTCTGTCTGTAGCAAACTGGAGCGGGTCAACACTCACAGGGATCTGGCTCTTAATGAAGTCCAGCACAAGCCGCTCAAAAATCTTCATTAGGACAGAAGTGAGGGCCACAGGGCGATAGTCATTCAGGCATGTCACAGGAGTTTTCTTAGGAACTGGGATAATGGTGGACTCTTTAAAGCAGTTCGACACAGTACAGTTCCTTAGCGACAGGTTGAAAATGTCTGTTAGCACAGGGGCAAGTTGCTCAGAGCACAGTTTCAGGACACGAGGAGGGATGCCGTCCGGGCCTGGGGCTTTCCGGACTGTGGTCCTGGACAAGACACGCCTGACTTCCTCCTGAGTCACGGTGAAGGTACCTTGATTGAAACACTCAGGGAATACAGTAGGACAGGCATCAGCAGATTCAAAGCGACAGTAGAACGAGTTCAGCTCGTTTGGCAGAGCTGGGCCGACAGATGCAGTTTTCCCAGCACTAGGTTTCCACGATGTGATGGCTTTAATACCGTTCCACATGCGCCGAGGGTCATCTTCCTCAAAATAACTCTTTAACCTGTCCCCGTAACTGCGCTTTGCAGATTTAAAAGAACGTTTCAATGAGTAACAGGATAGCTTATAGGCAACTGTATCATTTGATTGAAACGCCAGAGCACGCTCATGAAGTTTCAGTTTCACTTCCGCGTTCATCCAAGGGTTTTGACTAAAATGTTCTTTAATGACCTTCTGTGGGACACAGCCGTCAATACAGAAGCGTATGTATCCAGACACAGCGTCACAGAATTCATTGACGTCCTCTGACTGAAACACAGACCAGTCCGTAGCATCAAAACAACCTTGTAGCTTCATGCTAGCCTCCTCAGACCAACACTGCACAGTGCGAGAGGTTGGTTTATGTTCCCTGCTCCTCTGAGAGTATGAGGGAAGAAGGAGAACAGAGGAGTGGTCAGACTTTCCAAAAGGAGGTCTGAGACTGGACCTGTAAGCTCCCTTCACGTTACTGTAGCAGTGATCCAGAACATGTGATCCTCTTGTAGCTCGAGTCACATGTTGGTAAAAGTTCGGGAGTACAGTCTTTAAATTACATTTATTGAAATCCCCAGCAACAATAATCACTGCGTTAGGATGAGCAGTCTCGTATTTATGAAGGATCTGGCTCAGATCCTGTAGGGCTACTTTGTAATCCGCCCGTGGGTGAATGTAAACAGCACATACAAATATCACTGAAAACTCCCGCGGAAGATAAAAAGGGCGGCAGCTCAAGACCAGGCATTCCAGATTGGCAGTACATGTATGGTTCACGACTCGAGTGTCCGTGCACCAGCGCTGATTAATTAAAAAGCACACACCTCCGCCTCTGGCCTTGCCCGTGGTCTCCTTCACTCTGTCCGAGCGGTGAGCGGTGAATCCCGGGGGCTGAACAGCAAAGTCCGGGACGTTCGAGTGGAGCCACGTCTCGCTGAGGCAGAACACAGTCCCGGGCCTCGCGCTGGCTCTGGACCCGACACAGGAGCTCGTCCGTCTTATTGGGCAGAGACTGGACGTTGGCCAGGTAGATGGAGGGCAAAGGGGTCCTGGAGGAGCGGCTACGAACGAGCAGACCGCCTCGCCTTCCCCGGTGTCTGCGCCTCCTTCGCCGACTGAAGATGCCCAGCTCCACACCGCGGAGAGAACGCCGGAGACGCCCAGTCCCCTCGCTCTGTTGGCGGCCACCGCCGCGGCCCGCCTGCCGTGCTCCACGGGCCTCTCGAGTGGGACACTCGAGGAAGTTTGTGCACCTCAGTTCAGGTAAAACAAGTGACCCGTCACACGCGTGGTCCCGAATGTACAGAAGTGTTTGCCGATCATATTTCACTGTGGCAAGTGAATCCCAGACGAAAAACAACAAAACACAGGTTGTGCGCACCAGAGCGTTCACTGCGGCGCCCTGACACGGCGCCATCTTGCTAGTCCTCATGCTCTCTCTCTCTCAACCTGACAGAGAACCTACAGAGAACCTGACAGAGAACCTACAGAGAACCTGACAGAGAACCTACAGAGAACCTGACAGAGAACCTACAGAGAACCTACAGAGAACCTGACAGAGAACCTGACAGAGAACCTACAGAGAACCTGACAGAGAACCTGACAGAGAACCTGACAGAGAACCTGACAGAGAACCTGACAGAGAACCTGACAGAGAACTTGACAGAGAACCTGACAGAGAACTTGACAGAGAACCTGACAAAGAACTTGACAGAGAACCTGACAGAGAACCTGACAGAGTACCTGACAGAGAACTTGACAGAGAACCTGACAGAGAACTTGACAGAGAACCTGACAGAGAACCTGACAGAGAACCTGACAGCGAACCTGACAGAGAACTTGACAGAGGACCCACAGAGAACCTGACAGAGAACCTGACAGAGAACTTGACGGAGAACCTGACAGAGAACCTGACAGAGAACCTGACAGAGAACCTGACAGCGAACCTGACAGAGAACCTAACTGAGAACCTGACAGAGAACCTACAGAGAACCTGACAGAGAACCTGACAAAGAACCTGACAGAGAACTTGACAGAGAACCTGACAGAGAACCTGACAGAGAACCTGACAGAGAACCTGACAGAGAACTTGACAGAGAACCTGACAGAGAACTTGACAGAGAACCTGACAGAGAACCTGACAGAGCACCTGACAGAGAACCTGACAGAGAACCTGACAGAGAACTTGACAGAGAACCTGACAGAGAACCTGACAGAGAACCTGACAGAGAACCTGACAGAGAACCTGACTGAGAACCTGACAGAGAACCTGACAGAGAACCTGACAGAGAACCTGACAGAGAACTTGACAGAGAACCTGACAGAGAACTTGACAGAGAACCTGACAGAGAACCTGACAGAGAACTTGACAGAGAACCTGACAGAGAACCTGACAGAGAACTTGACAGAGAACCTGACAGAGAACCTGACAGAGAACCGAACATGACAGAGAACCTACAGAGAACCTGACAGAGAACCTACAGCTTTCATAAAGGTCTGATCGGTCAGAACGCTGCCCTCTGATCGGTCAGAACGCTGCCCTCTGATTGGTCAGAACGCTGCCCTCTGATCGGTCAGAACGCTGCACTCTGATTGGTCAGAACGCTGCCCTCTGATCGGTCAGAACGCTGCCCTCTGAACGGTCAGAACGCTGCCCTCTGATCGGTCAGAACGCTGCCCTCTGATTGCTCAGAACGCTGCCCTCTGAACGGTCAGAACGCTGCCCTCTGATCGGTCAGAACGCTGCCCTCTGATTGGTCAGAACGCTGCCCTCTGATTGGTCAGAACGCTGCCCTCTGATTGGTCAGAAGCCACACACATGTATTTGGAGCAAAGCATCAGCAGGTAGTTCATCCAGACGATGACATGTGATGGAGCAGTCTCCGCTGTCTCTTTTGGGACGTATACACTTAGTTAAAATGAACATTCTCCCACATTTTCTATATTTATTTCAGATGCTGCCTCTTATGTTGTCTAAGAAAGTGTTATCGAAACTAAATAACTCAATCATTTCATTTATTTGGAACAAGAAGATACAGCTCTGTCTGTTCACCGGTGCGGGTGGGCTTGCTGCTCCTTCATACAGGAATGGTTTAAGTCAGATCCCAGCTCAATTTATAGTGCAGAATCTGCATCTTTGAAGGAAGGTCCCCATGTATATATCGCACCACAACACCTCTGCAATGATAAAGGACAATATGCTGTTGCATAATATGGAAAAGATCTGGAAGGTCAGGGACTCAGAAGGTTATAAGAATCATTTTGTAATATTCAGGTGTCAACTAGAACATGCATTCTAGGTCTTAATGATGAACTCCCGGTAGCTTTTTCAGAAGTGGATCTGTTACACACACTTTTACACTGTTCCGTAAATGCCTAATGGTGGATCTGGGCTGAGGAGCCTCTCATCAGGGGCTACAGACTGTGATCCGTGTCAGTCCTATGGAGGTCCTCTCCACTCTGCTAAAGGACGAATCATACAGGTTCTGTAGGACACGGGACCCTTTTTGGACTTTCTTGACATTCTTTCTGCACAAAAGATTTGATCCGGACTAAAGTCTTTGGCTTGGTCAAAAGACTCTAACTATAAATCTCCTGTCACAGTCCTTGATATCACACAAATGTGCTCTGCTTTGGAAAAATGTTCAATAAAAATAAATATACAAAAAAACATGTGAGGCACAACTATGAACTATGTGTGTGTGTGTGTGTTTTTGTGTGTTTGTGTGTGTGTGTGCACAGAAGGCGTGTGTGACTGTAGAGGAAAACACCCGGTTGCGGTGCCGCCTTCAGGCCGTGGAGCGTAAGGCGAGCAGCAGCGCGGAGCAGGACTATGAGGAGGTGATCGGGCTCCTGGAGGCCGAGATCCGAGACCTGAAGAACCAGCTGGGCACCAGGAAGCACCCGGCCAAGGTACTGGTACTCTCTGTATGCACCAACATGGTACTCTCTGTATGGTCCTACATGGTACTCTCTGTATGCTCCTACATGGTACTCTCTGTATGCTCCTACATGGTACTCTCCGTATGCTCCTACATGGTACTCTCTGTATGCTCCTACATGGTACTCTCCGTATGCTCCTACATGGTACTCTCCGTATGCACCTACATGGTACTCTCTGTATGGTCCTACATGGTACTCTCTGTATGCACCTACATGGTACTCTCTGTATGGTCCTACATGGTACTCTCTGTACGGCCTTACATGGTACTCTCTGTATGGTCCTACATGGTACTCTCTGTATGCTCCTACATGGTACTCTCCGTATGCTCCTACATGGTACTCTCTGTATGGTCCTACATGGTACTCTCTGTACGGCCTTACATGGTACTCTCTGTATGCTCCTACATGGTACTCTCTGTATGCTCCTACATGGTACTCTCCGTATGCTCCTACATGGTACTCTCTGTATGCTCCTACATGGTACTCTCCGTATGCTCCTACATGGTACTCTCCGTATGCACCTACATGGTACTCTCTGTATGGTCCTACATGGTACTCTCTGTATGCACCTACATGGTACTCTCTGTATGGTCCTACATGGTACTCTCTGTACGGCCTTACATGGTACTCTCTGTATGGTCCTACATAGTACTCTCTGTATGCTCCTACATGGTACTCTCCGTATGCTCCTACATGGTACTCTCTGTATGGTCCTACATGGTACTCTCTGTACGGCCTTACATGGTACTCTCTGTATGGTCCTACATAGTACTCTCTGTATGCTCCTACATGGTACTCTCCGTATGCTCCTACATGATACTCTCTGTATGCTCCTACATGGTACTCTCCGTATGCTCCTACATGGTACTGGTCTCTGTATGCTTTGGACCAGTCTAGTTTAGTCGCTGTGAACTTTTGAATGCTCTTGTTAAGTGAATGCAGCTAACACGTGTGTTTTTCACAGTTTCCCCGCGGCTGTGATGTCACATTACTTTCAACAACAAAAACATGAGACTAGAGGACTGGGTGGTCCTCACAGAGACTGGAGGACTGGGTGGTCCTCAGAGACTAGAGGACTGGGTGGTCCTCAGAGACTAGAGGACTGGGTGGTCCTCACAGAGACTGGAGGACTGGGTGGTCCTCAGAGACTAGAGGACTGGGTGGTCCTCACAGAGACTGGAGGACTGGGTGGTCCTCACAGAGACTAGAGGACTGGGTGGTCCTCACAGAGACTAGAGGACTGGGTGGTCCTCACAGAGACTAGAGGACTGGGTGGTCCTCACAGAGACTAGAGGACTGGGTGGTCCTCACACAGACTAGAGGACTGGGTGGTCCTCACAGAGACTAGAGGACTGGGTGGTCTTCACACAGACTAGAGGACTGGGTGGTCCTCACACAGACTAGAGGA
>OZ035827.1:463780-548780 GCA_964034765.1 Knipowitschia caucasica | reverse complement strand
TGGTCTCTCCCTGGTCTCTCCCTGGTCTCTCTCTGGTCTCTCTCTGGTCTCTTTCTGGTCTCTCTCTCTGGTCTCTCCCTGGTCTCTCTCTGGTCTCTCTCTGGTCCCTCTCTGGTCTCTCTCTGGTCTCTCTCTCTGGTCTCTCTCTGGTCTCTCTCTCTGGTCTCTCCCTGGTCTCTCCCTGGTCTCTCTCTGGTCTCTCTCTGGTCTCTCTCTGGTCTCTCTCTCTGGTCTCTCTCTGGTCTCTCTCTCTGGTCTCTCCCTGGTCTCTCCCTGGTCTCTCTCTGGTCCCTCTCTAGTCTCTCTCTCTGGTCTCTCTCTCTGGTCTCTCTCTGGTCTCTCTCTCTGGTCTCTCTCTGGTCTCTCTCTGGTCGCTCTCTGGTCTCTCTCTCTGGTCTCTCTCTCTGGTCTCTCTCTCTCTGGTCCCTCTCTGGTCTCTCTCTGGTCTCTCTCTGGTCTCTCTCTGGTCTCTCTCTGGTCTCTCTCTGGTCTCTCTCTGGTCTCTCTCTCTGGTCTCTCTCTGGTCTCTCTCTCTGGTCTCTCCCTGGTCTCTCCCTGGTCTCTCTTGGTCTCTCTCTGGTCTCTCTCTCTGGTCTCTCCCTGGTCTCTCTCTGGTCTCTCTCTGGTCCCTCTCTAGTCTCTCTCTCTGGTCTCTCTCTGGTCTCTCTCTCTGGTCTCTCCCTGGTCTCTCTCTGGTCCCTCTCTAGTCTCTCTTTCTGGTCTCTCTCTCTGGTCTCTCTCTGGTCTCTCTCTGGTCGCTCTCTGGTCTCTCTCTCTGGTCTCTCTCTCTGGTCTCTCTCTCTCTGGTCCCTCTCTGGTCTCTCTCTCTGGTCTGGTCTCTCTCTGGTCTCTCTCTCTCTGGTCTCTCTCTCTCTGGTCTCTCTCTCTGGTCTCTCTCTCTGGTCTCTCTCTCTGGTCTCTCTCTCTGGTCTCTCTCTCTCTGGTCTCTCTCTCTCTCTGGTCTCTCTCTCTGGTCTCTCTCTTTCTGGTCTCTCTCTCTGGTCTCTCTCTTTCTGGTCTCTCTCTTTCTGGTCTCTCTCTATCTGGTCTCTCTCTCTGGTCTCTCTCTCTGGTCTTTCTCGCTCTGGTCTCTCTCTGGTCTCTCTCTCTGGTCTCCCTCTCTGGTCTCTCTCTCTGGTCTCTCTCTGCTCTCTCTGGTCTCTCTCTCTCTCTGGTCTCTCTCTGGTCTCTCTCTCTCTGGTCTCTCTCTGGTCTCTCTCTCTGGTCTCTCTCTCTGGTCTCTCTCTCTGGTCTCTCTCTCTGGTCTCTCTCTCTGGTCTCTCTCTGGTCCCTCTCTCTGGTCTCTCTCTGGTCTCTCTCTCTGGTCTCTCTCTGGTCTCTCTCTGGTCTCTCTCTGGTCTCTCTCTGGTCTCTCTCTGGTCTCTCTCTCTGGTCTCTCTCTCTGGTCTCTCTCTCTGGTCTTTCTCGCTCTGGTCTCTCTCTGGTCTCTCTCTCTGGTCTCTCTCTCTGGTCTCTCTCTGCTCTCTCTGGTCTCTCTCTCTGGTCTCTCTCTCTCTCTGGTCTCTCTCTGGTCTCTCTCTCTCTCTCTGGTCTCTCTCTCTGGTCTCTCTCTCTGGTCTCTCTCTCTGGTCTCTCTCTCTGGTCTCTCTCTCTGGTCTCTCTCTCTGGTCTCTCTCTGGTCCCTCTCTCTGGTCTCTCTCTGGTCTCTCTCTCTGGTCTCTCTCTGGTCTCTCTCTGGTCTCTCTCTGGTCTCTCTCTGGTCTCTCTCTCTGGTCTCTCTCTCTCTGGTCTCTCTCTGGTCTCTCTCTGGTCTCTCTCTCTGGTCTCTCTCTCTCTGGTCCCTCTCTGGTCTCTCTCTATCTGGTCTCTCTCTGGTCTCTCTCTGGTCTCTCTCTCTCTGGTCTCTCTCTGGTCTCTCTCTCTGGTCTCTCTCTGGTCTCTCTCTCTGGTCTCTCTCTCTGGTCTCTCTCTCTGGTCTCTCTCTCTCTGGTCTTCAGACTGAATCTGAACATCACAAACTTTGATCAAATGTTTTTATTCTATGACCGTCGACTTCAAACGAAACATTCAAACTTCAAACGAAACATTCAAACTTCAAACAAAACATTCAAACTTCAAACAAAACATTCAAACTTCAAACAAAACATTCAAACTTCAAACAAAACATTCAAACTTCAGACGAAACATCAGACTTTGAAGTGTCTTTGGCTCTGATGCTTTTGAACATTTTGAAAAATGTGTTGTGTGTAAATATTTATGAAATGTTTAAATAAAGGATTGAATTCTTGGCGTGTCCCTGTGATTGGCCCGTTCATGGACACTTCATACACACAGGTACAGGGCGCGTCCCTGTGATCGGCCCGTTCATGGACACTTCATACACACAGGTACATGGTGCGTCCCTGTGATCGGCCCGTTCATGGACACTTCATACACACAGGTACAGGTACAGGGCGCGTCCCTGTGATCGGCCCGTTCATGGACACTTCATACACACAGGTACAGGGCGCGTCCCTGTGATCGGCCCGTTCATGGACACTTCATACACACAGGTACAGGGCGCGTCCCTGTGATCGGCCCGTTCATGGACACTTCATACACACAGGTACAGGGCGCGTCCCTGTGATCGGCCCGTTCATGGACACTTCATACACACAGGTACATGGTGCGTCCCTGTGATTGGCCCGTTCATGGACACTTCATACACACAGGTACAGGGCGCGTCCCTGTGATCGGCCCGTTCATGGACACTTCATACACACAGGTACAGGGCGCGTCCCTGTGATCGGCCCGTTCATGGACACTTCATACACACAGGTACAGGGCGCGTCCCTGTGATCGGCCCGTTCATGGACACTTCATACACACAGGTACAGGGCGCGTCCCTGTGATCGGCCCGTTCATGGACACTTCATACACACAGGTACAGGGCGCGTCCCTGTGATCGGCCCGTTCATGGACACTTCATACACACAGGTACAGGGCGCGTCCCTGTGATCGGCCCGTTCATGGACACTTCATACACACAGGTACAGGGCGCGTCCCTGTGATCGGCCCGTTCATGGACACTTCATACACACAGGTACATGGTGCGTCCCTGTGATCGGCCCGTTCATGGACACTTCATACACACAGGTACAGGTACAGGGCGCGTCCCTGTGATCGGCCCGTTCATGGACACTTCATACACACAGGTACAGGGCGTGTCCCTGTGATCGGCCCGTTCATGGACACTTCATACACACAGGTACAGGGCGCGTCCCTGTGATCGGCCCGTTCATGGACACTTCATACACACAGGTACATGGCGCGTCCCTGTGATCGGCCCGTTCATGGACACTTCATACACACAGGTACAGGGCGCGTCCCTGTGATCGGCCCGTTCATGGACACTTCATACACACAGGTACATGGTGCGTCCCTGTGATCGGCCCGTTCATGGACACTTCATACACACAGGTACATGGCGCGTCCCTGTGATCGGCCCGTTCATGGACACTTCATACACACAGGTACAGGGCGCGTCCCTGTGATCGGCCCGTTCATGGACACTTCATACACACAGGTACATGGCGCGTCCCTGTGATCGGCCCGTTCATGGACACTTCATACACACAGGTACATGGCGCGTCCCTGTGATCGGCCCGTTCATGGACACTTCATACACACAGGTACAGGGCGCGTCCCTGTGATCGGCCCGTTCATGGACACTTCATACACACAGGTACATGGCGCGTCCCTGTGATCGGCCCGTTCATGGACACTTCATACACACAGGTACAGGGCGCGTCCCTGTGATCGGCCCGTTCATGGACACTTCATACACACAGGTACATGGTGCGTCCCTGTGATCGGCCCGTTCATGGACACTTCATACACACAGGTACATGGCGCGTCCCTGTGATCGGCCCGTTCATGGACACTTCATACACACAGGTACAGGGCGCGTCCCTGTGATCGGCCCGTTCATGGACACTTTATAAACACAGGGACAGGGCACGTCCCTGTGATCGGCCCGTTCATGGACACTTCATACACACAGGTACAGGGCGCGTCCCTGTGATCGGCCCGTTCATGGACACTTCATACACACAGGGACAGGGCGCGTCCCTGTGATCGGCCCGTTCATGGACACTTCATACACACAGGTACATGGTGCGTCCCTGTGATCGGCCCGTTCATGGACACTTCATACACACAGGTACAGGGCGCGTCCCTGTGATCGGCCCGTTCATGGACACTTCATACACACAGGTACAGGGCGCGTCCCTGTGATCGGCCCGTTCATGGACACTTTATAAACACAGGGACAGGGCCCGTTCATGCTCACTTCATACACACAGGTACAGGGCGTGTCCCTGTGATCGGCCCGTTCATGGACACTTCATACACACAGGTACAGGGCGTGTCCCTGTGATCGGCCCCGACACATTGCTTCATTGTGTGGCCTCATGTTTGTTTTACTGTTTTGTAATAAACGACTTCACACAAATGTGTGCGACTCATCTCTCTGTGCATCTTAAAGGAACAGGCCCCGTGTTTACATCCTGACACATGTTTACATACTGACACATGTTTACATCCTGACACATGTTTACATCCTGACACATGTTTACATCCTGACACATGTTTACATCCTGACACATGTTTACATACTGACACATGTTTACATACTGACACATGTTTACATCCTGACACATGTTTACATACTGACACATGTTTACATACTGACACGTGTTTACATCCTGACACGTGTTTACATACTGACACGTGTTTACATCCTGACACATGTTTACATCCTGACACATGTTTACATACTGACACATGTTTACATCCTGACACATGTTTACATACTGACACATGTTTACATACTGACACATGTTTACATCCTGACACATGTTTACATACTGACACATGTTTACATACTGACACATGTTTACACACTGACACGTGTTTACACCCTGACACGTGTTTACATCCTGACACGTGTTTACATCCTGACACGTGTTTACATACTGACACGTGTTTACATCCTGACACGTGTTTACATCCTGACACGTGTTTACATCCTGACACGTGTTTACATACTGACACGTGTTTACATCCTGACACGTGTTTACATCCTGACACGTGTTTACATCCTGACACGTGTTTACATCCTGACACGTGTTTACATCCTGACACGTGTTTACATCCTGACACGTGTTTACATCCTGACACGTGTTTACATCCTGACACGTGTTTACATCCTGACACGTGTTTACATCCTGACACGTGTTTACATCCTGACACGTGTTTACATCCTGACACATGTTTACATACTGACACATGTTTACATCCTGACACATGTTTACATACTGACACATGTTTACATCCTGACACATGTTTACATACTGACACATGTTTACATACTGACACATGTTTACATCCTGACACATGTTTACATACTGACACGTGTTTACATCCTGACACGTGTTTACACCCTGACACGTGTTTACATCCTGACACGTGTTTACATACTGACACGTGTTTACATCCTGACACGTGTTTACATCCTGACACGTGTTTACATCTTGACACGTGTTTACATCCTGACACGTGTTTACATCCTGACACGTGTTTACATCCTGACACGTGTTTACATCCTGACACGTGTTTACATCCTGACACGTGTTTACATCCTGACACGTGTTTACATCTTGACACGTGTTCACATGTTTACATACTGACACATGTTTACATCCTGACACATGTTTACATACTGACACATGTTTACATACTGACACATGTTTACACACTGACACATGTTTACATACTGACACCGTGTTTACACACTGACACATGTTTACATACTGACACCGTGTTTACATCCTGACACATGTTTACATACTGACACATGTTTACATCCTGACACATGTTTACATCCTGACACATGTTTACATACTGACACATGTTTACATCCTGACACATGTTTACATACTGACACATGTTTACATCCTGACACATGTTTACATACTGACACATGTTTACATACTGACACATGTTTACATCCTGACACATGTTTACATACTGACACATGTTTACATACTGACACATGTTTACACCCTGACACCGTGTTTACATCCTGACACCGTGTTTACATACTGACACATGTTTACATACTGACACATGTTTACATCCTGACACGTGTTTACATCCTGACACATGTTTACATCCTGACACATGTTTACATACTGACACATGTTTACATACTGACACATGTTTACATACTGACACATGTTTACATCCTGACACATGTTTACATACTGACACATGTTTACATACTGACACATGTTTACACCCTGACACCGTGTTTACATCCTGACACCGTGTTTACATACTGACACATGTTTACATACTGACACATGTTTACATACTGACACATGTTTACATACTGACACATGTTTACACCCTGACACCGTGTTTACATCCTGACACCGTGTTTACATACTGACACATGTTTACATACTGACACATGTTTACATACTGACACATGTTTACATACTGACACATGTTTACACCCTGACACCGTGTTTACATCCTGACACCGTGTTTACATACTGACACATGTTTACATACTGACACATGTTTACATCCTGACACGTGTTTACATCCTGACACATGTTTACATCCTGACACATGTTTACATACTGACACATGTTTACATACTGACACATGTTTACATACTGACACATGTTTACATCCTGACACATGTTTACATACTGACACATGTTTACATACTGACACATGTTTACACCCTGACACCGTGTTTACATCTTGACACCGTGTTTACATACTGACACATGTTTACATACTGACACATGTTTACATCCTGACACGTGTTTACATCTTGACACGTGTTTACATCCTGACACATGTTTACATCCTGACACATGTTTACATCCTGACACATGTTTACATCCTGACACATGTTTACACCCTGACATCGTGTTTACATACTGACACATGTTTACATCCTGACACGTGTTTACATACTGACACATGTTTACATCCTGACACATGTTTACACCCTGACATCGTGTTTACATACTGACACATGTTTACACCCTGACACCGTGTTTACATACTGACACATGTTTACATACTGACACATGTTTACATACTGACACATGTTTACATACTGACACCGTGTTTACATCCTGACACCGTGTTTACATCCTGACATATGTTCTTACCTTAGACTGATATGTACTTGTCTGGTCTGTGTCCGTGTGCTCTGTCATGCAAACGCAGCACAAACGCAGCCTCTTCCACAGAGTGTATAGTTCCAAATCAGCTCCTGTTAGAAGCTAACTCCTAAAGACTTCTTTCCCGCTCACTTCCGTCAATAGAAGCAGCGTGAACGGGAGAGAAGTGTTTAGGTGTTAGTGCACGGACGAAGCGCTCCTCGTATTATTACGCCTCACTATATAGTTCCCCTTTTTATCCGCTGAGAAAATGGACATGTTACATTTAACTATACTTTGTAGAGTAACACGTCACGTAACTGTATTTAAAGGGAACACATGGAAGAGTTTGGGAGCTTCTAACGGGAGCTGATTTGGAACTATACACTCTGTATGTGCTCCGTTTGCATGACAGAGCACACGGACACAGGCCACACAGGTACAGTGCCTTGCGAAAGTATTCGGCCCCCTCTAACCTTTCAACATTTCACCACATTTCAAGCTTCAAACATAGAGATATAAAATTAAATTTGTTGTCAAGAATCAACAAGTGGGACACAATCGTGAAGTGGAACGAAATTTATTGGATAATTTAAACTTTTTTAACAAATAAAAAACTGAAAAGTTTATTTAAAAATATTATTCGGCCCCTTGCGCTAATACTTACTGTAGCGCCACCTTTTGCTGCAATTACAGCTGCAAGTCGCTTGGGATATGTCTCTATCAGTTTTGCACATCGAGAGACTGGAATTCTTGCCCATTCTTCCTTGCAAAACAGCTGGAGCTCAGTGAGGTTGGATGGAGAGCGTTTGTGAACAGCAGTCTTCAGCTCTTTCCACAGATTCTCGATTGGATTCAGGTCTGGACTTTGACTTGGCCATTCTAACACCTGGATACTGTAATATGTAATGAAGGAGGCTTGACGACTCATCAATTTGTTAGCCATGAGTTTACTCGGTGCCACATAACATAACCCTCACTCCCGCCTTCCTGACGTACGTGCGTAAGTGACCATTGGCTACGGGTGCCTGTTTGCACTCTTACTTACATCACATCCCCCTTCTTAACAAGTTTTAACATTACATTATAACAATGTATCTTAAGTACCAAACATGC
This sequence comes from Knipowitschia caucasica, assembly GCA_964034765.1. Lineage (NCBI taxonomy): Eukaryota > Metazoa > Chordata > Actinopteri > Gobiiformes > Gobiidae > Knipowitschia > Knipowitschia caucasica. The sequence continues at coordinate 540,477 of OZ035827.1, read as the reverse complement.
AATCAGAACTTTTGTTTCAAGTTGGCATCAATTGTGACCCAAACATTACAACAAATAAAACATGTTGCAAAACTCACATGCATTGCTCTAAACTCAAAACATTGTATAAGCAATATCATTTACAGTATCTTGACACAGAGACATTCATATTACTCTTGATATCGAGCAGGAAGCTTTACTGCCCTCCCAGACCTGGTGTAAGAGACCACATCAGATTTATCACTTACAGACTGAGTAACCTGTTTATCTACAGTATGATGAGATGAACTTGTAGTCTCAAACTCAGTTTGCAATTGAGTGTCCTCTGCAAGATTATTGTCCTGTTCATTTGTAGAGACGGTTCTCTCACATGTTTTGTGGAGGTGCTTCCTGTTTCTCCGAAACATCCTGCCATCAGGTGTACGAACAACAAACGATCTTGGTTGCTCATGTTTTTGCAAGACCACTGCCGGCTGCCATGACTGTCCTCTTTGCATTCGAACATTTTCTCCATTATGTAAGTCAGGCAGTGTCCTTGTTTGCCTGTCAAAGTACAGTTTTTGCTTTTCCTGCCTTTCTTTAAGCTGCTGATGAATCTTGTATGATCCGTCCGGAGTGAGCAGGGATGTAGATGTTGGTAGTTTTCCATTCAACCTGCGTCCCATAAGCATCTGTGCTGGGGAAAGTCCTACATTCTCCAAAGGTGTATTCCTATACTCAAGGAGTGAAATGTAGGGGTCGCCCTTGCTAACCTCAGTTTTCTTCAGCAGATTTTTTATAGTTTGGACTGTTCTTTCAGCCTGCCCATTGGATTGTGCATGTGTTGGACTGGAAGTACGATGTTTTAATTCCCAGCTTTCCGCAAAGTCTTTGAACTCAGCACTGGCATACTGCGGACCATTATCTGAGATGAGCTCATCAGGGATACCATGCCTTGCAAACATTGATTTCATTGCAACTATGACACTACGGCTCGTAGTGTCCTTCAGCTTCATGAGTTCTGGGAACTTTGAAAAATAGTCCACACACAGCAGAAACTCAGATCTGTTGTATTGAAACAGATCTGTGCCCACTTTTGCCCATGGCCTCTCAGGTATCTGATGTGAAATCAGTGGCTCTCTTGGATTGCTGTTTCGGTGTTGGTTGCAAACTGCACACTCCAATACCAATTTCTCAATGTGTGCTGTCATGTTTGGCCAATACAAAATGTCTCTGGCTCTCTCTTTACACTTAACCACCCCTAGGTGTGACTCGTGTATCTTCTCCAACATTTCCTGTCTTAACAGAAAAGGAACAATGATCTTTGCTGCTTTAAACATCAGTCCTGATGTGTATGTGATCTCGTCCCTAAATGTCCAATATGGCAAAATGTCTTTTGGCACACCACATCTTTCATTTGGCCATCCCTTTTGTGTCATGTCCTTTAGCAACTGCATTTCTCTATCTTCTGCAGTAGCTTTTTGAAACTTCAGTAGTTTTTCTTCCGACATTGGTAGTTTCTGTGTAATCATGTTCACATCTAGCTCTTTTCCCAGTAAATCTTCATTATGTTCTTTAAGAAATGCTCGGCTCAAAGTGTCCGCAATGTAAAGTTCCTTACCAGGTTTGTACTTTACCTTTAAGTTGTACCTCTGTAGCCTCAGAAGCATTCTCTGTAGTCTCATAGGAGCCTGGTGAAGTGATTTTTTGAAAATACTCTAGCGGCTTGTGATCACTTTCCACCTCAATGTCTTTGCCGTAAACGTACTGATGAAACTTTTCACAGCCATAGACGATAGCCAGTAGCTCTTTTTCAATCTGAGCATACCTTTGCTGACAGTCTGTGAGTGCTCTGGATCCGTATGCCACAGGCTGTCCATCCTGCAGCAAGACTGCACCGATTCCTTCAGAACTTGCGTCCACAGACAGAGTGACCCGTTTATTGACATCGTAGTATTTTAGTGTAGGAGCATTAGTGACCAGTTGCTTCAGTTTTTCAAAACTTTTTCGCTGCACTTCCTCCCAGTGCCACTCCACATTTCCTTCCAATAGCTTTCTTAATGGTGCACTGCATTCTGACAGGTTTGGTATGAACTTAGCTAGATACTGGATCATACCCAGAAATCTCAACAGTTCTTGTTTGTCCTGTGGAGGAGGTAGCTGCGTCACTGCTCTCACTTTTTCTTCATCTGGTGTCAAACCATTATCCGTGAGTGTATGACCAATATACTTGATCTCCTTTGTCCTGATGAAACACTTGTTTTTGTTCAGTTTCAGATTGTATTCTCTTGCTCTGTCCAACAACTTTTTGAGTCTCTGATTGTGCTCCTGTATAGTGTTTCCCCACACTAACAAGTCATCTATGATGTTAACAACACCCTCTAAATCCTCAATCATTTGTGCAATGGCCCTCTGGAACACCTCCGGCGCTGACGAGATGCCAAAAGGTAAACGCAGGAACCTGTATCTGCCAACGGGGGTATTGAAAGTACAGAGTTTTGAACTCTCCTCATCAAGTTTTATTTGCCAAAATCCTTGATTAGCATCTAGCACTGAGAAATATTTGGCATTTGGCATGCGAGACACAACCTCTTCCACTGTAAGAAGCGGGTAGTGTTCACGTCTGATAGCTTGATTCAAATCTTTAGGATCCATACAGATGCGTAGTTTCTTTGGTGTAAATACAGTGACCATACTGTTGACCCACTCAGTTGGCTCTGTCTGCCTCGCTATCACTGCCATGCTCTCCATGCGTTGTAGTTCCTGAACTACTCTCTCTCTCAATGCAACTGGTATTTTCCTGGGTGCGTGCACCACAGGTGTGACTGTTTTGTCTATCTGTATGTGATGCTGACCAGGTAAACAACCCAGACCATCAAACAGATCATTGTACTCTTTTAGAATGTCATCCCCTTTGTTGAGCTCAAACATTCGTTTCACTAAACCCAGTTTCAAGCATGTTGTCCCTCCCAGAATAGTTGAAACATTTTCTTGTGTTCTTTCAAACTCAATATGGTGCTTTTTACCTTTATACTCACATGTCAGACTTATCTTTCCCAATGGTGACACCTTGTGGCCAAAGAAGGGAACAAGTTTTGTCTTGCTTGTTTTGAGTTTCTCATCGACTCCAAGTGCCTTCAACGTGTTTACTGACATCGCGTTGCAATCTGCACCTGTGTCCAGCTTGAATGTCACAACTCTGTTTTTTATTTTGAATGTCTCTGTCCATACATTTTTTTTTGGTTTGTCCCTGTAGACTCCATTTCAGACACATTTATGTTATGCTCCACTTCAAGTGTCCCTAAGAACATCTCCGTTTCAGTTTCACTTTGCTCAATGGCATGAACTTTCTTTCCGTATTGTTTACGTTGATCCTGTGCTCTGCACATTTTGGCGAAGTGGTTCTTCTTGTTGCATGTGTTGCACGTTTGACCATATGCAGGACAGTTTTTCCCATGTCTGAATCCGCATCTGCTGCAGTTGATCTCTTTTTGTTCAACTTTTCCCGTGTATTGAGGAGTTTTAAAGTCTCTTGTTCTGACACTTTTCAGCTTGTGTACTTCAACTTCTTCAGTTAATGCTTTAACTTGGCTGGTTGTGATCTCACTAGCTCGGCATATGTCCACTGCTTTGTCTAATGTCAGATCTGCTTCTCGTAACAGTCTGCCTCTCACTTGATCATTTATTATGCCACATACTATTCGATCACGCACGAGTGAATCATGTAGAGCTCCAAATTCACAGTCTTTAGCTTTGTTTTTCAAATCCGTGACATATGTATCAATGCTCTCACCTTGTTTTTGGACTCGGGTGAAGAACATGTGACGTATGTAAGGTAAGTTTTTTCGCGGCTCACAATAGTCTTGAAACTTCTTTTTGAGCACAGCAATGTTGTCTTCCTCTGCATCTGCGAATTGAAACGTGTTGCATACTTTTATCACCTCTTCTCCAGCGACATGTAAAAAAGTCGCACATTGCACTTTTTCGGACTTCTCTGCTATACCGCTAGCTGTACAGAAAAGTTCAAAGCGCTGAAGCCAGTTTCTCCAATTTTCCCCTAGGTTGCCTTGCAAACTCAGGTTCTGTGGTGGTTGAAACTGTGCCATCTTCTCATTTCGCGTTCACTTCTGACACCATGTAATATGTAATATGTAATGAAGGAGGCTTGACGACTCATCAGTTTGTTAGCCATGCGTTTACTCGGTGCCACATAACATAACCCTCACTCCCGCCTTCCTGACGTACGTGCGTAAGTGACCATTGGCTACGGGTGCCTGTTTGCACTCTTACATCACAGATACGTCTATTTGTGAACCATTCCATTGTAGATTTGGCTTTATGTTTTGGATCATTGTCCTGTTGGAAGATAAATCTCCGTCCCAGTCTCAGGTCTTTTGCAGACTCCAACAGGTTTTCTTCCAGAATGGTCCTGTATTTGGCTCCATCCATCTTCCCATCAATTTTAGCCATCTTCCCTGTCCCTGCTGAAGAAAAGCAGGCCCAAAGCATGATGCTGCCACCACCATGTTTGACAGTGGGGATGGTGTGTTCAGGGTGATGAGCTGTGTTGCTTTTACGCCAAACATATCGTTTTGCATTGTGGCCAAAAAGTTTGATTTTGGTTTCATCTGACCAGAGCACCTTCTTCCACATGTTTGGTGTGTCTCCCAGGTGGCTTGTGGCAAACTTTAAACGAGACTTTTATGGATATCTTTGAGAAATGGCTTTCTTCTTGCCACTCTTCCATAAAGGCCAGATTTGTGCAGTGCACGACTGATTGTTGTCCTATGGACAGACTCTCCCACCTCAGCTGTAGTTATCTGCAGTTCATCCAGAGTGATCATGGGCCTCTTGGCTGCATCTCTGATCAGTCTTCTCCTTGTTTGAGATGAAAGTTTGGAGGGATGGCCGGGTCTTGGTAGATTTGCAGTGGTCTGATACTCCTTCCATTTCAATATAATTGCTTGCACAGTGCTCCTTGAGATGTTTAAAGCTTGGGAAATCTTTTTGTATCCAAATCCGGCTTTAAACTTCTCCACAACAGTATCTCGGACCTGCCTGGTGTGTTCCTTTGTCTTCATGGTTCTCTCTGCGCTTTAAACAGAACCCTGAGACTATAAGAGCAGGTGCATTTATACGGAGACTTGATTACACACAGGTGCATTCTATTTATCATCATCAGTCATTTAGGACAACATTGGATCATTCAAAGATCCTCACTGAACTTCTGGACTGAGTTTGCTGCACTGAAAGTAAAGGGGCCCAATAATATTGCACGCCCCACTTTTCAGTTTTTTATTTGTTAAAAAAGTTTAAATTATCCAATACATTTCGTTCCACTTCACGATTGTGTCCCACTTGTTGATTCATGACAAAAAATTAAAATGTTATATCTTTATGTTTGAAGCCTGAAATGTGGCGAAATGTTGAAAGGTTCAAGTACTATCGCAAGGTACTGTGCATATCAACTAGTCTAAGGTAAGAACATATGTCAGTATGTAACAACGGTGGCCTATTCCTTTAAGAGACCAGAGGCAGACATCTTGGAGAGACCAGAGGCAGACATCTTGGAGAGACCAGAGGCAGACATCTTGGAGAGACCAGAGGCAGACATCTTGGAGAGACCAGGGGCAGACATCTTGGAGAAACCACGGGCAGACATCTTGGAGAGACCAGGGGCAAAATGACATAAAACTACTATAAAGTGGTAGTGGTAACAAAAGTGGAAAAACTACACATTTCTAAAAGATTTATTGCATTCACTCAGTATAAGAACAAATTAAATTTGAATTAAATCCTCTTTTTTAAACTAAACTTAAATTCAACCCAATGCACTTAACATGACAGAAAACATTATCTCTGTAAACAATTATGAAATAGTTAATAAACAAATATTGAATAGGAAAAAAACATAGTAAAGTCCATAGTAAAGAATGAAAGACAGAATGTTGTTCCCAGATTCTCATCATTCCGAACTGTGACTTTCATGACGACGACTCAGTGGAAGAAAAAGTCTTGAGCGCAGAAGAAGAAATCCTGAAGAACAGGATGGTGAACATGATGCTGTCTTTTTATTTTCATATTGTCTTTTCAAAAACAAGTAGCGACTCATGATACCGACCAATCCGTGAGTGGGGATGATCAGCCCTGCTCCTGATTGGCTGTATGGTTGCTGTGAGGTCGCTAGGAGAGAAATGCATGGAGCTAATAGATGACATCACACCTGCTCTACAGTCTGTGGGGCGTGTGTGTCTGCATGAGTCCAGGGCCAGTCCAGGGCCAGTCTCGCTCCAGTCCAGGGCCAGTCTCGCTCCAGTCCAGGGCCAGTCTCGCTCCAGTCCAGGGCCAGTCCCGCTCCAGTCCAGGGCCAGTCCAGATCCAGTCCAGGGCCAGTCCCGCTCCAGTCCAGGGCCAGTCCAGGGCCAGTCCCGCTCCAGTCCAGGGCCAGTCAAGATCCAGTCCAGGGCCAGTCCCGCTCCAGTCCAGGGCCAGTCCCGCTCCAGTCCAGGGCCAGTCCCGCTCCAGTCCAGGGCCAGTCCCGCTCCATTCCCGCTCCAGTCCGACTGAAGTCTATAGGCCTCTAAAGGCGGAGGGGGGGGAGCCCACACTGCGGGGGCTCAGAGCAGAGTCGTAGGACCCTGGAGTCATTCCCATGATGCCGTCTGTCTGTGGAGTGCTGCCAAACAGGAAGTCGTCCTCGTCGTCCCGAGAGTCCTGCAAACACAAGAGTAAGCCGGATTATTGTAAAAGAACAAACCAGAGGCCAGAGCACTGCAAACACAAGTATGAGCTTTTTATTCTTAATCTAAGACATTTAGTCTGATTAAAGAACTTTTATTTCCTCATTCCAAGGGAGACATTTCTGAGCCTTATTAAAACAAGATCATGTTGTTTTGTCCCGTTAGAGAATCTGTTTTCAGCAGAAAGTGTCAGATTAACACACATTTAGACTCATGTGTTGCAGTGTAAACATTCCACATGAAACAACATCTGTTTGGTCAGATGTAAACTATGGTCAGATGTAGACTATGGTCAGATGTAGACTATGGTCAGATGTGGTCAGATGTAAACTATGGTCAGATGTAAACTATGGTCAGATGTAGACTATGGTCAGATGTGGTCAGATGTAGACTATGGTCAGATGTAAACTATGGTCAGATGTAAACTATGGTCAGATGTAAACTATGGTCAGATGTAGACTATGGTCAGATGTAAACTATGGTCAGATGTAGACTATGGTCAGATGTAAACTATGGTCAGATGTAGACTATGGTCAGATGTAGACTATGGTCAGATGTAAACTATGGTCAGATGTAAACTATGGTCAGATGTAGACTATGGTCAGATGTAGACTATGGTCAGATGTAGACTATGGTCAGATGTAGACTATGGTCAGATGTAAACTATGGTCAGATGTAAACTATGGTCAGATGTGGTCAGATGTAAACTATGGTCAGATGTAGACTATGGTCAGATGTAAACTACGGTCAGATGTAAACTATGGTCAGATGTGGTCAGATGTAAACTATGGTCAGATGTAGACTATGGTCAGATGTAAACTACGGTCAGATGTAAACTATGGTCAGATGTAAACTATGGTCAGATGTAAACTATGGTCAGATGTAGACTATGGTCAGATGTAGACTATGGTCAGATGTAAACTATGGTCAGATGTAGACTATGGTCAGATGTAAACTATGGTCAGACGTAAACTATGGTCAGACGTAAACTATGGTCAGATGTAGACTATGGTCAGATGTAGACTATGGTCAGATGTAAACTATGGTCAGATGTAAACTATGGTCAGATGTAGACTATGGTCAGATGTAGACTATGGTCAGATGTGGTCAGATGTAAACTATGGTCAGATGTAAACTATGGTCAGATGTAGACTATGGTCAGATGTGGTCAGATGTAGACTACGGTCAGATGTAGACTATGGTCAGATGTACACTATGGTCAGATGTAGACTATGGTCAGACGTGGTCAGATGTAAACTATGGTCAGATGTAAACTATGGTCAGATGTAGACTATGGTCAGATGTAGACTATGGTCAGATGTAGACTATGGTCAGATGTAGACTATGGTCAGATGTAAACTATGGTCAGATGTAAACTATGGTCAGATGTAGACTATGGTCAGATGTAAACTATGGTCAGACGTAAACTATGGTCAGATGTGGTCAGATGTAAACTATGGTCAGATGTAAACTATGGTCAGATGTAAACTATGGTCAGATGTAGACTATGGTCAGATGTAGACTATGGTCAGATGTGGTCAGATGTAGACTACGGTCAGATGTAGACTATGGTCAGATGTAGACTATGGTCAGACGTGGTCAGATGTAAACTATGGTCAGATGTAAACTATGGTCAGATGTAAACTATGGTCAGATGTAGACTATGGTCAGATGTAAACTATGGTCAGATGTAGACTATGGTCAGATGTAAACTATGGTCAGATGTAGACTATGGTCAGATGTAAACTATGGTCAGATGTAAACTATGGTCAGATGTAGACTATGGTCAGATGTAGACTATGGTCAGATGTAAACTATGGTCAGATGTAAACTATGGTCAGATGTAGACTATGGTCAGATGTAAACTATGGTCAGATGTAGACTATGGTCAGATGTAAACTATGGTCAGATGTAGACTATGGTCAGATGTAGACTATGGTCAGATGTAAACTATGGTCAGATGTAAACTATGGTCAGATGTGGTCAGATGTAGACTATGGTCAGATGTAGACTATGGTCAGATGTAGACTATGGTCAGATGTGGTCAGATGTAGACTATGGTCAGATGTAGACTATGGTCAGATGTGGTCAGATGTAGACTATGGTCAGATGTGGTCAGATGTAGACTATGGTCAGATGTAGACTATGGTCAGATGTAGACTATGGTCAGATGTAGACTATGGTCAGATGTGGTCAGATGTAGACTATGGTCAGATGTAGACTATGGTCAGATGTAAACTATGGTCAGATGTAAACTATGGTCAGATGTAGACTATGGTCAGATGTAAACTATGGTCAGATGTAAACTATGGTCAGATGTGGTCAGATGTAAACTATGGTCAGATGTAGACTATGGTCAGATGTAAACTACGGTCAGATGTAAACTATGGTCAGATGTAAACTATGGTCAGATGTAAACTATGGTCAGATGTAGACTATGGTCAGATGTAAACTATGGTCAGATGTAAACTATGGTCAGATGTAGACTATGGTCAGATGTAAACTATGGTCAGACGTAAACTATGGTCAGATGTGGTCAGATGTAAACTATGGTCAGATGTAAACTATGGTCAGATGTAGACTATGGTCAGATGTAGACTATGGTCAGATGTAAACTATGGTCAGATGTAAACTATGGTCAGATGTAGACTATGGTCAGATGTAGACTATGGTCAGATGTAGACTATGGTCAGATGTGGTCAGATGTAAACTATGGTCAGATGTAAACTATGGTCAGATGTAAACTATGGTCAGATGTAGACTATGGTCAGATGTAGACTATGGTCAGATGTAAACTATGGTCAGATGTAAACTATGGTCAGATGTAGACTATGGTCAGATGTAGACTATGGTCAGATGTAAACTATGGTCAGATGTAAACTATGGTCAGATGTAGACTATGGTCAGATGTAGACTATGGTCAGATGTAAACTATGGTCAGATGTAGACTATGGTCAGATGTAAACTATGGTCAGATGTAAACTATGGTCAGATGTAGACTATGGTCAGATGTAGACTATGGTCAGATGAAAACTATGGTCAGATGTAGACTATGGTCAGATGTAAACTATGGTCAGATGTAGACTATGGTCAGATGTAAACTATGGTCAGATGTAGACTATGGTCAGATGTAGACTATGGTCAGATGTAGACTATGGTCAGATGTAGACTATGGTCAGATGTGGTCAGATGTAGACTATGGTCAGATGTAAACTATGGTCAGATGTAGACTATGGTCAGATGTAGACTATGGTCAGATGTAGACTATGGTCAGATGTAGACTATGGTCAGATGTAGACTATGGTCAGATGTGGTCAGATGTAGACTATGGTCAGATGTAGACTATGGTCAGATGTGGTCAGATGTAGACTATGGTCAGATGTAGACTATGGTCAGATGTAGACTATGGTCAGATGTAAACTATGGTCAGATGTAAACTATGGTCAGATGTAAACTATGGTCAGATGTGGTCAGATGTAGACTATGGTCAGATGTAGACTATGGTCAGATGTGGTCAGATGTAGACTATGGTCAGATGTAGACTATGGTCAGATGTGGTCAGATGTAGACTATGGTCAGATGTAGACTATGGTCAGATGTAAACTATGGTCAGATGTAAACTATGGTCAGACGTAAACTATGGTCAGATGTGGTCAGATGTAAACTATGGTCAGATGTAGACTATGGTCAGATGTAGACTATGGTCAGATGTAAACTATGGTCAGATGTAAACTATGGTCAGACGTAAACTATGGTCAGATGTGGTCAGATGTAAACTATGGTCAGATGTAAACTACGGTCAGATGTAAACTATGGTCAGATGATAAACTATGGTCAGATGTAATAGTCAGATACTACGGTCAGATGTAAACTATGGTCAGATGTCAAACTATGGTCAGATGTAGACTATGGTCAGATGTAAACTATGGTCAGATGTAAACTATGGTCAGATGTAGACTATGGTCAGATGTAAACTATGGTCAGACGTAAACTATGGTCAGATGTGGTCAGATGTAAACTATGGTCAGATGTAAACTATGGTCAGATGTAAACTATGGTCAGATGTGGTCAGATGTAAACTATGGTCAGATGTAAACTATGGTCAGATGTAGACTATGGTCAGATGTAGACTATGGTCAGATGTAGACTATGGTCAGATGTAAACTATGGTCAGATGTAAACTATGGTCAGATGTGGTCAGATGTAAACTATGGTCAGATGTAAACTATGGTCAGATGTAAACTATGGTCAGATGTGGTCAGATGTAAACTATGGTCAGATGTAAACTATGGTCAGATGTAGACTATGGTCAGATGTAGACTATGGTCAGATGTAGACTATGGTCAGATGTAAACTATGGTCAGATGTAAACTATGGTCAGATGTAAACTATGGTCAGATGTGGTCAGATGTAAACTATGGTCAGATGTGTAGACTATGGTCAGATGTAAACTATGGTCAGATGTGGTCAGATGTAAACTATGGTCAGATGTAGACTATGGTCAGATGTAAACTATGGTCAGATGTAAACTATGGTCAGATGTAGACTATGGTCAGATGTGGTCAGATGTAAACTATGGTCAGATGTAGACTATGGTCAGATGTAGACTACGGTCAGATGTAAACTATGGTCAGATGTAAACTATGGTCAGATGTAGACTATGGTCAGATGTAGACTATGGTCAGATGTGGTCAGATGTAAACTACGGTCAGATGTAGACTATGGTCAGATGTAAACTATGGTCAGATGTAAACTATGGTCAGATGTAGACTATGGTCAGATGTAAACTATGGTCAGATGTAAACTATGGTCAGATGTAGACTATGGTCAGATGTGGTCAGATGTAAACTACGGTCAGATGTAGACTATGGTCAGATGTAGACTATGGTCAGATGTGGTCAGATGTAAACTATGGTCAGATGTAAACTATGGTCAGATGTAAACTATGGTCAGATGTAGACTATGGTCAAATGTAAACTATGGTCAGACGTAAACTACGGTCAGATGTAAACTACGGTCAGATGTAGACTATGGTCAGATATAAACTACGGTCAGATGTAGACTATGGTCAGATGTAAACTATGGTCAGATGTGGTCAGATGTAGACTATGGTCAGATGTAGACTATGGTCAGATGTAAACTATGGTCAGATGTAAACTATGGTCAGATGTAGACTATGGTCAGATGTGGTCAGATATAGACTATGGTCAGATGTAGACTATGGTCAGATGTAAACTATGGTCAGATGTAAACTATGGTCAGATGTAGACTATGGTCAGATGTGGTCAGATGTAAACTATGGTCAGATGTAAACTATGGTCAGATGTAGACTATGGTCAGATGTAAACTATGGTCAGATGTAAACTATGGTCAGATGTAAACTACGGTCAGATGTAGACTATGGTCAGATGTAAACTATGATCAGATGTGGTCAGATGTAGACTATGGTCAGATGTAGACTATGGTCAGATGTAGACTATGGTCAGATGTAGACTATGGTCAGATGTAAACTATGGTCAGATGTAAACTATGGTCAGATGTAGACTATGGTCAGATGTAGACTATGGTCAGATGTAAACTATGGTCAGATGTAGACTATGGTCAGATGTAAACTATGGTCAGATGTAAACTATGGTCAGATGTAGACTATGGTCAGATGTAGACTATGGTCAGATGTAAACTATGGTCAGATGTAAACTATGGTCAGATGTAGACTATGGTCAGATGTAAACTATGGTCAGATGTAGACTATGGTCAGATGTAAACTATGGTCAGATGTAGACTATGGTCAGATGTAGACTATGGTCAGATGTAAACTATGGTCAGATGTAGACTATGGTCAGATGTGGTCAGATGTAGACTATGGTCAGATGTAGACTATGGTCAGATGTGGTCAGATGTAGACTATGGTCAGATGTGGTCAGATGTAGACTATGGTCAGATGTAGACTATGGTCAGATGTAAACTATGGTCAGATGTAAACTATGGTCAGATGTGGTCAGATGTAGACTATGGTCAGATGTAGACTATGGTCAGATGTGGTCAGATGTAGACTATGGTCAGATGTAGACTATGGTCAGATGTAAACTATGGTCAGATGTAAACTATGGTCAGACGTAAACTATGGTCAGATGTGGTCAGATGTAAACTATGGTCAGATGTAGACTATGGTCAGATGTAGACTATGGTCAGATGTAAACTATGGTCAGATGTAAACTATGGTCAGATGTAAACTATGGTCAGATGTGGTCAGATGTAAACTATGGTCAGATGTAGACTATGGTCAGATGTAAACTACGGTCAGATGTAAACTATGGTCAGATGTAAACTATGGTCAGATGTAAACTATGGTCAGATGTAGACTATGGTCAGATGTAAACTATGGTCAGATGTAGACTATGGTCAGATGTAGACTATGGTCAGATGTAAACTATGGTCAGATGTAAACTATGGTCAGATGTAGACTATGGTCAGATGTAAACTATGGTCAGACGTAAACTATGGTCAGATGTGGTCAGATGTAAACTATGGTCAGATGTAGACTATGGTCAGATGTAAACTATGGTCAGATGTAAACTATGGTCAGATGTAAACGATGGTCAGATGTGTTCAGATGTAAACTATGGTCAGATGTAAACTATGGTCAGATGTAAACTATGGTCAGATGTGGTCAGATGTAAACTATGGTCAGATGTAAACTATGGTCAGATGTAGACTATGGTCAGATGTAGACTATGGTCAGATGTAGACTATGGTCAGATGTAAACTATGGTCAGATGTAAACTATGGTCAGATGTGTAGACTATGGTCAGATGTAAACTATGGTCAGACGTAAACTATGGTCAGATGTGGTCAGATGTAAACTATGGTCAGATGTAGACTATGGTCAGATGTAAACTATGGTCAGATGTAAACTATGGTCAGATGTAGACTATGGTCAGATGTGGTCAGATGTAAACTATGGTCAGATGTAGACTATGGTCAGATGTAGACTACGGTCAGATGTAAACTATGGTCAGATGTAAACTATGGTCAGATGTAGACTATGGTCAGATGTAGACTATGGTCAGATGTGGTCAGATGTAAACTACGGTCAGATGTAGACTATGGTCAGATGTAAACTATGGTCAGATGTAAACTATGGTCAGATGTAGACTATGGTCAGATGTAAACTATGGTCAGATGTAAACTATGGTCAGATGTAGACTATGGTCAGATGTAAACTACGGTCAGATGTAGACTATGGTCAGATGTAAACTATGGTCAGATGTAAACTACGGTCAGATGTAGACTATGGTCAGATGTAAACTATGGTCAGATGTAAACTATGGTCAGATGTAAACTATGGTCAGATGTAGACTATGGTCAGATGTAAACTATGGTCAGATGTAAACTATGGTCAGATGTAAACTATGGTCAGATGTAAACTATGGTCAGATGTAGACTATGGTCAGATGTGGTCAGATGTAGACTACGGTCAGATGTAAACTATGGTCAGACGTAAACTACGGTTAGATGTAAACTACGGTCAGATGTAGACTATGGTCAGATGTAAACTATGGTCAGATGTAGACTATGGTCAGATGTGGTCAGATGTAAACTATGATCAGATGTAGACTATGGTCAGATGTAGACTATGGTCAGATGTGGTCAGATGTAAACTATGGTCAGATGTAGACTATGGTCAGATGTAAACTATGGTCAGATGTAAACTATGGTCAGATGTAGACTATGGTCAGATGTGGTCAGATGTAAACTATGGTCAGATGTAGACTATGGTCAGATGTAGACTATGGTCAGATGTGGTCAGATGTAAACTATGATCAGATGTAGACTATGGTCAGATGTAGACTATGGTCAGATGTGGTCAGATGTAGACTATGGTCAGATGTAAACTATGGTCAGATGTAAACTATGGTCAGATGTAGACTATGGTCAGATGTAAACTATGGTCAGATGTAGACTATGGTCAGATGTAGACTATGGTCAGATGTAAACTATGGTCAAATGTAGACTATGGTCAGATGTAGACTATGGTCAGATGTAAACTATGGTCAGATGTAAACTATGGTCAGATGTGGTCAGATGTAGACTATGGTCAGATGTAGACTATGGTCAGATGTAAACTATGGTCAGATGTAGACTATGGTCAGATGTAGACTATGGTCAGATGTAGACTATGGTCAGATGTGGTCAGATGTAGACTATGGTCAGATGTAGACTATGGTCAGATGTAAACTATGGTCAGATGTAAACTATGGTCAGATGTAGACTATGGTCAGATGTAAACTATGGTCAGATGTAGACTATGGTCAGATGTAGACTATGGTCAGATGTGGTCAGATGTAGACTATGGTCAGATGTAAACTATGGTCAGATGTAGACTATGGTCAGATGTAAACTATGGTCAGATGTAGACTATGGTCAGATGTAGACTATGGTCAGATGTAGACTATGGTCAGATGTAGACTATGGTCAGATGTGGTCAGATGTAGACTATGGTCAGATGTAAACTATGGTCAGATGTAGACTATGGTCAGATGTAAACTATGGTCAGATGTAGACTATGGTCAGATGTAAACTATGGTCAGATGTAGACTATGGTCAGATGTAGACTATGGTCAGATGTAGACTATGGTCAGATGTGGTCAGATGTAGACTATGGTCAGATGTGGTCAGATGTAGACTATGGTCAGATGTAGACTATGGTCAGATGTAGACTATGGTCAGATGTAGACTATGGTCAGATGTGGTCAGATGTAGACTATGGTCAGATGTAAACTATGGTCAGATGTAGACTATGGTCAGATGTAAACTATGGTCAGATGTAGACTATGGTCAGATGTAAACTATGGTCAGATGTAGACTATGGTCAGATGTAGACTATGGTCAGATGTGTAGACTATGGTCAGATGTGTGGTCAGATGTAGACTATGGTCAGATGTGGTCAGATGTAGACTATGGTCAGATGTAGACTATGCCATAGTCTACATCTGACCATAGTTTACATCTGACCATAGTTTACATCTGACCATAGTTTACATCTGACCATAGTTTACATCTGACCATAGTCTACATCTGACCATAGTTTACGTCTGACCATAGTCTACATCTGACCATAGTCTACATCTGACCATAGTTTACATCTGACCATATTCTACATCTGACCATAGTTTACATCTGACCATAGTCTACATCTGACCATAGTCTACATCTGACCATAGTCACTATGGTCAGATGTAGACTATGGTCAGATGTAAACTATGGTCAGATGTAAACTATGGTCAGATGGGCGGCACGGTGGCTGAGTGGATAGCACTCTTGCCGCTCAGCAAGAAGGTCCTGGGTTCGAATCCCGGCCGGACCAGGGCCTTTCTGAGTGGAGTTTGCATGTTCTCCCCGTGTCTGCGTAGGTTTCCTCCGGGTACTCCGGTTTCCCCTACCACTAAAAATATGTACAATAGGTCTGGCATGCGCCTCCTGTTCGGCGACCCTGCTCCCATTTCTGTGTGGAGTGAGAGACAAGTGCCCAAAAAATAACAATTGTAAACCGCTTTGTGACTCTGGTCTGTGAAAGGCGGTATATAAATAAAGATGACTTACTTACTTACTAGATGTAAACTATGGTCAGATGTAAACTATGGTCAGAGGTCAGATGTAGACTATGGTCAGATGTAAACTATGGTCAGAGGTCAGATGTAGACTACGGTCAGATGTAGACTATGGTCAGCAGACACGTGACATCACAGACACTGAGGCAGGAGGCTCTGAGACTGACAGTTCTATAAGACCAATGTGTGATTCTCTAATCTGTGCTGGAGAATCGACAGCTTTGGAAAGTCCTCAGAGAAACTGCCGCTGGGATTTAGGATGATACACAAATACATACCTGCTGTGAAAGCTTTATGGTGTGAGTGGAGCTGGGGCTCACCTGGTGTGTGTGTGTTTGGGCGGCTCACCTGGTGTGTGTGTGTTTGGGCGGCTTACCTGGTGTGTGTTTGGGCGGCTCACCTGGTGTGTGTGTGTTTGGGCGGCTCACCTGGTGTGTGTGTGTTTGGGGGGGTCACCTGGTGTGTGTTTGGGCGGCTCACCTGGTGTGTGTGTGTTTGGGCGGCTCACCTGGTGTGTGTTTGGGCGGCTCACCTGGTGTGTGTGTGTTTGGGCGGCTCACCTGGTGTGTGTGTGTTTGGGGGGGTCACCTGGTGTGTGTTTGGGCGGCTCACCTGGTGTGTGTGTGTGTGTTTGGGCGGCTCACCTGGTGTGTGTGTGTTTGGGGGGGTCACCTGGTGTGTGTTTGGGCGGCTCACCTGGTGTGTGTGGGTTTGGGAGGCTCACCTGGTGTGTGGGTTTGGGGGGCTGCAGGTCTGGGTCAGCTGGTTCCTCCCACACCTGGTACAGAGGCTGGATCAGCTGTCCGGACCTGGTCAAACCAGGATAAATAATGAACAGAGGTATTTGACTGAAGCTGTCGTGTGTGTGTGTGTCTCTGTGTGTGTGTCTCTGTCTGTGTGTGTGTGTGTGTGTGTGTGTGTGTGTGTGTGTGTGTGTGTGTGTGTGTGTGTGTGTGTGTGTGTGTGTGTGTGTGTGTGTGTGTGTGTGTGTGTGTGTGTGTGTGTGTGTGTGTGTGTGCACTTGTTTTCAACTCCTGGTGGGTTCCATAACCTGAGATTCCACTCACGTCATGGGGACTGGTTTTACGTGGTGGGGCCCGAACACCGGACCCCACTGGTCCAAGCTTAATAATCAATGGGTAATGCTTTTCTAACGGTCCTTATGCAGTCTCTGTAAAAATATGGAAAGGACCCCTGGAGGTTTACTTTCCTGAAAAAAGTGTGTTATGTGTCGGAACCCTGGTGGTGGGTTGCGGGATATCAAGGAGGGGCACACTGGGGCAATTTCAGTCCAGCAGGCTGGAGCCAATCATGGAGCAGCACAACAGAGGCTGGAGCCAATCATGGAGCAGCACAACAGAGGCTGGAGCCAATCATGGAGCAGCACAACAGAGGCTGGAGCCAATCATGGAGCAGCACAACAGAGGCTGGAGCCAATCATGGAGCAGCACAACAGAGGCTGGAGCCAATCATGGAGCAGCACAACAGAGGAAATCAGGTGTCAGGCTAGAAAAGGTGCAAGTGTGTGGTTCATTAGGCTGCAGCCAATCACAGAGGAGCACACTGAAGCGCACGCTTACAAACCACTGGTAAGTGCTGACTACAAGTCATGACTTCAAATTGTTGTATAGAATTATTACAAATTATTTGTTGTTTGTGCAGCTTAGTCAAGAGTCCCTAATTGATGAAGTCGACTCAGATTCTGACGATTTAACTGTCAAGAAGAAACCTGTAAAAAAGTATGGAAAAAGAAAAATCAAAAACACTTTTCTTCAAGACTCGGAAAGTGACGAACCAAAGGCAAATAAGATTGTTATCATGCAGCTGCAAAAGAAGAAAAATGGGGGGAGAGTTTATAGCAAGAGACACTTCTGCCTCTACTGTTCAATGTCCTGCCACAAAATGTCCCGTCATTTGACTAGAAAACATGGAAATGAAAGTGACGTAGCCAGAGCATTGGCTCTACCTGTGAAATCTAAAGCACGTAAACTTCAGTTTGATTTGATCAGGAATAGTGGAAACCGTGAGCACAATGTTGAGGTTTTAAAGGCCGGCATTGGAACTTTAGTCCCAGCTAAACAGCCAAATTGCCCAGTTAAATCCAGTGAGTTTTTGCACTGTATAGACTGTGGGGCATTGCTTAAGCGAAAGTGGCTGTGGAGGCATGTGGCCAGGTGCCGGCTTTCACAGAAAGATGCCCAGGCTAAACCAGGCTAAACCAGGCTAAACCAGGTAGAAGTAGGGTCCAGTCCCTCTGCTCCCTAGCCCAGCCTGTACCGGAGGGCATCAGCAAAAAGCTGTGGTCTTTAATTTGGGCAATGCATCAGGATGAGGTCACGGGTGTTGTCAAAGCAGAAAAGGGGATTCTGAGACTCGGAGAGCACCTGTACTTAAAACACGGGCATGATAAGACTAAGCATGATTACATTAGGCAGAAAATGAGAGAAGTCGGTAGGTTAATTAACGAAGCAAAAACTGCAGGGAAACTGAAAACAATTAAGGATTTCTTTATTCCTTCCAACTTTAACCATGTGATTGATGCAGTCAGGTCTGTGGCTGGATATGATGAGGAAACAAATCAATACAAGACTCCATCCTTGGCCCTCAAACTCGGCCATAGCCTCAGAAAGCAGATATTCTTGAATGTGACTCAAAAATGGAGCATTGTGTTGATGAACTATTTATTAAAAACCTCCAACGAAGCCGGCTGCTTTTTGAGAAGAGGTGGGACGTCTGTGTTTCTTCTGCTGCCCTACAGACCCTCCGGCAAGCCAAGTGGAACACTCCGGACCTGCTCCCTCTGACTGAGGACGTTAGAGCCATGCATGCACATATTGAGGTATGTCGACCTGAATATGTGCAAACCCTAATAAGTGAGCCAACGTCTAAGCATTGGTCTAAACTGGCAGTTTTGACTCTTTGTGAGGTCATTATTTTCAATCGAAGAAGGGAAGGTGAGGTTTCAAAGATGCCACTGACAGCGTTTACCTTAAGAAGTAAGACTGGGATCCATTCTGACATTGCTCTGGGACTGTCCCAACTTGAGAAAAAGCTGTGTCAGCATTTTCAACGCATTGAAATTAAAGGGAAAAGAAGTCGGAAAGTGCCGGTTCTTTTGACTCCTGAAATGATTGCTTCGATGGAGGTGCTGGTGGAGAACAGAAGGGCCTGTTCCATCTCTGACCATAACCCATACTTCTTTTCCCGCCCGGGCGCAGACACCCACATCAGGGGATCAGACTCCCTACGCCAGGTAGCCAAAGAATGTGGTGCGGTGCATCCAGAGATGCTATCCTCAACCAAACTTAGAAAGCACATAGCTACTATGTCTACAGTTCTCAATATGAAAGAGAATGAGATGGACATACTTGCCAACTTCCTCGGCCATGACATTCGCATCCACAGGCAATATTACAGACTACCAGAGGGGACACTGGAGCTGGCCAAAATCAGCAAAGTGTTGATGGCCATGGAGCAGGGAAGAGTGACGGAATTCAAAGGAAAGAGCCTCGACCAGATACAAATTGAGCCTGAAGGTAATTCTTGATATTATTAAAATATGTATGATTTTTTTCCCCTAAAGGCCACTTGTATTTTTATTTTCTGTGCGACAGGGAGAGCAGTAGAGATCCTCTCACAAACGGACGGGCTAAAAGAAACTTCAAGCGGAGAACCTTCAACCATTCATCCAGATGCACCCCATGGTAGTGGCAGTGCCCCTTCTGGTAAGTGTACCAGGTGGGGGATTACAGCCAGGCTGATTCAGATTCAGATTCAGATTACTTTATTTACCATTGTGCAAAACACATAGGAATTTGACTTGGCAACATGACAGTGTGCATTCATCTTTTTTTTCACATATAATTTAACAAAAAGTGCAAGAGATATAAATAGAATAGTGTAATAAAGTGCCATAGTGTTCAGTCCTTGTTCCTAGGGGGCAAGGGAAGAAGGGAAACCAGCGTCAGTGAGCAGCCTGGCCGCTGAGGGGAAAAAACTGTTTTTGTAGCGCTCTGTCTTAGCCCCCAGATGCCGCATCCTCCTCCCAGAGGGGAGCAGGGTGAGGAGGCTGTGACCAGGGTGGGAGGGGTCAGCCATGATCTTTCTCGCCCTCCTCAGTGCCCTGGAGTCGTGCAGGGACTTAAGGGAGGGCAGGGGATGGCCAATCACCCTCTCCGCAGAGCGTATCACCCGCTGCAGCTTGACCAGGTCTTTCGCAGCTGCAGCGGGGAACCAGGTGATGATGGAGTGAGTGAGGATAGACTCTATGATGGCCGAGTAGAACTGGGTCATCATGGCCCTCGACAGTCTGTATTTCCGCAGCTGACGAAGGAAGTACATCCTCTGCTGGGCTTTTCTCAGGAGGGCTGTGATATTGGATTCCCACTTGAGGTCTCTGGAGATAATTATCCCCAGGAACTTGCAGGACTGGACAGATTCCACCTGAGTGCCGCCCAGCATGACAGGAGGAGGCGGGGTTGGGTCCCTCCTAAAGTCCACCACCATCTCCACTGTCTTCAGAGCATTCAGCTCCAAGTTGTTGTTGCTGCACCAGTTATGCTTGGTCCTAACCCTGGGAGTGTATATTGCTAATATATTTTTATTTCTCTCCCTAGAACGTTAGAGAAAGCCATGGTCTGCATCTGAGGTGAAGGCTGTGGAGAAGACCATGACACCTTTCATACAGACTGGAAAGGTCCCTGGGAAGTCTCACTGCCTGGCCTGCATTAATGCCTCACCAGATGACCTTAGACATCGGACATGGAGTGGCATTAAATTCTATGTCAAAAATAGAATCACTGCAATTCAAAAAAAAAAATCTAAAATAAAATTCCTTTAAAAGAGTTGTTTGGTTTCTATTGACTGTTTTGTATTACTTAAAGTAGTCCCAGTAAAAAAAGATTATGTCTATGGGTCCCATTCTGAACGGCCCTGTCAAAGGGACCCACCAGGTAACAAAAACGTGTATGTGTGTGAGTGTGTGTCTCTCTCTCTCTGTGAGTGTGTGTGTGTGTCTCTGTGAGTGTGTGTCTCTTTCTCTGTGAGTGTGTGTGTCTCTCTCTGTGAGTGTGTGCGTGTGTGTGTGTGTGTGTCTCTGTGAGTGTGTGTCTCTCTGTACGTCTGCCTCTCTGAATGTGTGTATCTTTGAGTGTGTGTGTGTCTCTCTCTAAATGTGTGTTTGTGTGTACCTCTGTGTGTTTGTATGTGTGTCTCTCCGAGTGTGCGTGCGTGTCTCTGTGTGTGTCTCTCTCTGTTTCTCTGTGAGTGTGTGTGTGTCTCTCCCTCTCTCTGTGCGTCTGCCTCTCTGAGTGTGTGTATCTCTGAGTGTGTGTGTGTGTGTGTGTGTGTGGACCTCTTGAGCAGGTAGGGGTCGTAGGGGAAGAAGCAGTCCAGGGGGTTGGTGTTGGAGAGCACTCTGTCGCCCCCTGTGGAGCTGCGCACCATCGGCACCATGTGTCGACTGTTCTTCTCTATCACCGAGTAACAGAACACCACCTGGTACCTCCTGCAACACAATCACACTGTACAACAAGTACTATCACAGAGTAACACAACACCACCTGGTACCTCCTGCAACCCAATCACACTGTACAACAAGTACTATCACAGAGTAACACAACACCACCTGGTACCTCCTGCAACACACTCACACTGTACAACGAGTACTATCACAGAGTAACACAACACCACCTGGTACCTCCTGCAACACACTCACACTGTACAACAAGTACTATCACAGAGTAACACAACCCACCTGGTACCTCCTGCAACACACTCACACTGTACAACGAGTACTATCACAGAGTAACACAACACCACCTGGTACCTCCTGCAACACACTCACACTGTACAACGAGTACTATCACAGAGTAACACAACACCACCTGGTACCTCCTGCAACACACTCACACTGTACAACGAGTACTATCACAGAGTAACACAACACCACCTGGTACCTCCTGCAACACACTCACACTGCACAACGAGTACTATCACAGAGTAACACAACACCACCTGGTACCTCCTGCAACACACTCACACTGTACAACAAGTACTATCACAGAGTAACACAACACCACCTGGTACCTCCTGCAACACACTCACAGTGTACAACGAGTACTATCACAGAGTAACAACACCACCTGGTACCTCCTGCAACACACTCACACTGTACAACGAGTACTATCACAGAGTAACAACACCACCTGGTACCTCCTGCAACACAATCACACTGTACAACGAGTACTATCACAGAGTAACACAACACCACCTGGTACCTCCTGCAACACACTCACAGTGTACAACGAGTACTATCACAGAGTAACACAACACCACCTGGTACCTCCTGCAACACACTCAGTGTACAACGAGTACTATCACAGAGTAACAACACCACCTGGTACCTCCTGTAACACACTCACACTGTATAACGAGTACTATCACAGAGTAACACAACACCACCTGGTACCTCCTGCAACACACTCACACTGTACAACGAGTACTATCACAGAGTAACAACACCACCTGGTACCTCCTGTAACACACTCACACTGTACAACGAGTACTATCACAGAGTAACACAACACCACCTGGTACCTCCTGCAACACACTCACACTGTACAACGAGTACTATCACAGAGTAACACAACACCACCTGGTACCTCCTGCAACACACTCACACTGCACAACGAGTACTATCACAGAGTAACACAACACCACCTGGTACCTCCTGCAACACACTCACACTGTACAACAAGTACTATCACAGAGTAACACAACACCACCTGGTACCTCCTGCAACACACTCACAGTGTACAACGAGTACTATCACAGAGTAACAACACCACCTGGTACCTCCTGCAACACACTCACACTGTATAACGAGTACTATCACAGAGTAACACAACACCACCTGGTACCTCCTGCAACACAATCACACTGTACAACGAGTACTATCACAGAGTAACACAACACCACCTGGTACCTCCTGCAACACACTCAGTGTACAACGAGTACTATCACAGAGTAACAACACCACCTGGTACCTCCTGTAACACACTCACACTGTATAACGAGTACTATCACAGAGTAACACAACACCACCTGGTACCTCCTGCAACACAATCACACTGTACAACGAGTACTATCACAGAGTAACACAACACCACCTGGTACCTCCTGCAACACACTCACAGTGTACAACGAGTACTATCACAGAGTAACACAACACCACCTGGTACCTCCTGTAACATACTCACACTGTACAATGAGTACTATCACAGAGTAACACAACACCACCTGGTACCTCCTGCAACACACTCACACTGTACATCGAGTACTATCACAGAGTAACACAACACCACCTGGTACCTCCTGCAACACACTCACACTGTACAACGAGTACTATCACAGAGTAACACAACACCACCTGGTACCTCCTGCAACACACTCACACTGTACAACGAGTACTATAACAGAGTAACAACACCACCTGGTACCTCCTGTAACACACTCACACTGTACAACGAGTACTATCACAGAGTAACACAACACCACCTGGTACCTCCTGCAACACACTCACACTGCACAACGAGTACTATCACAGAGTAACACAACACCACCTGGTACCTCCTGCAACACACTCACACTGTACAACAAGTACTATCACAGAGTAACACAACACCACCTGGTACCTCCTGCAACACACTCACAGTGTACAACGAGTACTATCACAGAGTAACAACACCACCTGGTACCTCCTGCAACACACTCACACTGTACAACGAGTACTATCACAGAGTAACAACACCACCTGGTACCTCCTGCAACACAATCACACTGTACAACGAGTACTATCACAGAGTAACACAACACCACCTGGTACCTCCTGCAACACACTCACAGTGTACAACGAGTACTATCACAGAGTAACACAACACCACCTGGTACCTCCTGCAACACACTCAGTGTACAACGAGTACTATCACAGAGTAACAACACCACCTGGTACCTCCTGTAACACACTCACACTGTATAACGAGTACTATCACAGAGTAACACAACACCACCTGGTACCTCCTGCAACACACTCACACTGTACAACGAGTACTATCACAGAGTAACAACACCACCTGGTACCTCCTGTAACACACTCACACTGTACAACGAGTACTATCACAGAGTAACACAACACCACCTGGTACCTCCTGCAACACACTCACACTGTACAACGAGTACTATCACAGAGTAACACAACACCACCTGGTACCTCCTGCAACACACTCACACTGCACAACGAGTACTATCACAGAGTAACACAACACCACCTGGTACCTCCTGCAACACACTCACACTGTACAACAAGTACTATCACAGAGTAACACAACACCACCTGGTACCTCCTGCAACACACTCACAGTGTACAACGAGTACTATCACAGAGTAACAACACCACCTGGTACCTCCTGCAACACACTCACACTGTATAACGAGTACTATCACAGAGTAACACAACACCACCTGGTACCTCCTGCAACACAATCACACTGTACAACGAGTACTATCACAGAGTAACACAACACCACCTGGTACCTCCTGCAACACACTCAGTGTACAACGAGTACTATCACAGAGTAACAACACCACCTGGTACCTCCTGTAACACACTCACACTGTATAACGAGTACTATCACAGAGTAACACAACACCACCTGGTACCTCCTGCAACACAATCACACTGTACAACGAGTACTATCACAGAGTAACACAACACCACCTGGTACCTCCTGCAACACACTCACAGTGTACAACGAGTACTATCACAGAGTAACACAACACCACCTGGTACCTCCTGTAACATACTCACACTGTACAATGAGTACTATCACAGAGTAACACAACACCACCTGGTACCTCCTGCAACACACTCACACTGTACATCGAGTACTATCACAGAGTAACACAACACCACCTGGTACCTCCTGCAACACACTCACACTGTACAACGAGTACTATCACAGAGTAACACAACACCACCTGGTACCTCCTGCAACACACTCACACTGTACAACGAGTACTATAACAGAGTAACAACACCACCTGGTACCTCCTGTAACACACTCACACTGTACAACGAGTACTATCACAGAGTAACACAACACCACCTGGTACCTCCTGCAACACACTCACACTGTACAACGAGTACTATCACAGAGTAACACAACACCACCTGGTACCTCCTGTAACACACTCACACTGTACAACGAGTACTATCACAGAGTAACACAACACCACCTGGTACCTCCTGCAACACACTCACACTGTACAACGAGTACTATCACAGAGTAACACAACACCACCTGGTACCTCCTGTAACATACTCACACTGTACAATGAGTACTATCACAGAGTAACACAACACCACCTGGTACCTCGTGCAACACACTCACACTGTACAACGAGTACTATCACAGAGTAACACAACACCACCTGGTACCTCCTGCAACACACTCACACTGTACAACGAGTACTATCACAGAGTAACACAACAACACCTGGTACCTCCTGCAACACACTCACACTGTACAACGAGTACTATCACAGAGTAACACAACACCACCTGGTACCTCCTGTAACACACTCACACTGTACAACGAGTACTATCACAGAGTAACACAACACCACCTGGTACCTCCTGCAACACACTCACACTGTACAACGAGTACTATCACAGAGTAACACAACACCACCTGGTACCTCCTGCAACACACTCACAGTGTACAACGAGTACTATCACAGAGTAACACAACACCACCTGGTACCTCCTGCAACACACTCACACTGTACAACGAGTACTATCACAGAGTAACAACACCACCTGGTACCTCCTGCAACACACTCACACTGTACAACGAGTACTATCACAGAGTAACACAACACCACCTGGTACCTCCTGCAACACACTCACACTGTACAACGAGTACTATCACAGAGTAACACAACACCACCTGGTACCTCCTGCAACACACTCACACTGTACAACGAGTACTATCACAGAGTAACACAACACCACCTGGTACCTCCTGCAACACACTCACACTGTACAACGTAGTGTTAATTTTGACAAGAAATTCTAATATTTTTCTTCTTGTCTTAGTCTTTTGCAAAAAATAATTATAGTTTTAGTCACAATGTTAGTCATCTTATTTTAGTTTTAGTCAACTAAAAATACTTTTTTCCTGAACATGTTGCTCATGACATTTGCATAAGGGACATTTTTGTACAAATACGTTCAGTATAATTGTTTGTAGCAAACAATGACAAACGTGACACAGACAGAAGCTGTTACTTTACGTTGGAGCGATCTTGTTTTTATATAATATCATTGTAGAGTAACGGTACATGTCTCCGAGGCACCATTTATTGTAGGCACTTAAGAGTGTTTAACTTTTTTTGTCCACATGATGGCGGTATTGCAAATTATTCACCTCAAAGTTTTCAACCGTATTAATGCTGCCTTAATGCCTCTTCACGGGGCTTCATTCCCATCTCTTATTGTCTTCTTTGTCAAACATAAAGGCCAGTCGTGCACATGCTCTTGTTCTTTCACTGATACTGACACTTTACAAACTTACATGAGTGCTGAGCAATAGATCCATGGTACCAAGTGGTGTGGTGGTTAGCGTTAGCAATAGCTACTGGTACAGCTGGGCCACCGGTGCTTACTAAGACCAGCCCTCATTGGTCTTCCTGCTTACACTCTGGCAGTCGATTGGTTGTTTTCTCATTTGATCTTGTCAATTCATTCTTCTGATTTGATTTCGTCATGGTCAATTTTTTGTCTCGTCTTTTATTCGTGGACAAAAACGTCAATCAATTTAGTTATTGTCTACGTCTCAATGAATTACTTATGTTTTCGTTTCGTTTTCATCCTTAAAAATATATTTGTGACAAAAAATATGACTATAATATATCGTCAACGAAAATAACACTGGTACAAGTAGTACGGGACACTGTCAGACTGTAGAAGGAGTACGGTAGACTGTCAGACAGCAGTAAGAATGCTGTTATTGTTGTGTGTCCAGTGTGTGTGCGGTGTGTGTACCTCATGATGGCAGCGAACATGTGTGTGACCGTGGGCAGACACACTTTCAGAGGGTTCAGTCGACACAGCACCATACGCTCCAGGTTCAGGCTCTGCAGGTACTCCAGCCCTGGACACACACAGAGACACACAGACAGACACACACACACACACACACACACACACACACACACAGAGAGAGACACAGACAGAGACACAGACACACAGAGACACAGACAGACACACACACAGACACACAGAGACACAAACACACACAGACACAGACAC
Organism: Knipowitschia caucasica; assembly: GCA_964034765.1. Classification (NCBI taxonomy): domain Eukaryota; kingdom Metazoa; phylum Chordata; class Actinopteri; order Gobiiformes; family Gobiidae; genus Knipowitschia; species Knipowitschia caucasica. The sequence goes on along the minus strand of OZ035827.1, from coordinate 512,797 downwards.
ACAGAGAGACACAAACACACACCCACACACACACGGACACAGACACACACAGACACACACAGAGACACAAACACACACACACACAGAGACACACAGAGAGACACAAACACACACCCACACACACACAGACACAAACACACACACACAGAGACACACAGAGAGACACACACACACACACACACACACAGAGAGACACAGACAGACACACACACACAGACAGACACACACAGAGACACAAACACACACCCACACACGGACACAGACACACACACACACGGACACAGACACACACACACACACAGAGACACAGACAGACACACACACACACACACACACAGACACAAACACACACACAGACACACACAGAGACACAAACACACACCCACACACGGACACAAACCCACACACAGACACACACACACACACGGACACAGACACACACACACACACACAGAGACACAGACAGACGGACACAGACACACACACACAAACACAGAGACACACACACACAGACACACCCACACACACACACACACACAGAGACACAGACACACACACATGGACACACACACAGACACACACACAACCACACACACATAGACACAGACACGTTTTATTACAATTACGATGAGGTATAACATGCTACTGTGGCACTCATGAAGATGCAAACCTTCATAGTGATGCCCGTTCATTTAAACAGGGGAGAGCTTGATGGTACCAAATAGTACTTGATGGTATAGATAGTACTTGATGGTACAGATAGTACATGCTGATAGATAGTTCTTGATGGTATAGATAGTTCTTGATGGTATAGATAGTTCTTGATGGTACAGATAGTACTTGATGGTACAGATAGTACTTGATGGTACAGATAGTACTTGATGATAAACCGTTCTTGATGGTATAGATAGTTCTTGATGGTACAGATAGTACTTGATGATAAACCGTTCTTGATGGTATAGATAGTACTTGATGATAGATAGTTCTTGATGGTACAGACAGTTCTTGATGGTATAGACAGTTCTTGATGGTATAGACCGTGCTTGATGGTATAGATAGTACATGATGATATAGATAGTTCAAGGTGTCAGACTGTGTTGAAGGTGTCAGACTGTGTTGAAGGTGTCAGACTGTGTTGAAGGTGTCAGACTGTGTTGAAGGTGTCAGACTGTGTTGAAGGTGTCAGACTGTGTTGAAGGTGTCAGACTGTGTTGAAGGTGTCAGACTGTGTTGAAGGTGTCAGACTGTGCTGAAGGTGTCAGACTGTGTTGAAGGTGTCAGACTGTGTTGAAGGTGTCAGACTGTGTTGAAGGTGTCAGACTGTGTTGAAGGTGTCAGACTGTGTTGAAGGTGTCAGACTGTGTTGAAGGTGTCAGACTGTGTTGAAGGTGTCAGACTGTGCTGAAGGTGTCAGACTGTGCTGAAGGTGTCAGACTGTGTTGAAGGTGTCAGACTGTGTTGAAGGTGTCAGACTGTGTTGAAGGTGTCAGACTGTGTTGAAGGTGTCAGACTGTGTTGAAGGTGTCAGACTGTGTTGAAGGTGTCAGACTGTGTTGAAGGTGTCAGACTGTGTTGAAGGTGTCAGACTGTGCTGAAGGTGTCAGACTGTGTTGAAGGTGTCAGACTGTGTGAAGGTGTCAGACTGTGTTGAAGGTGTCAGACTGTGTTGAAGGTGTCAGACTGTGTTGAAGGTGTCAGACTGTGTTGAAGGTGTCAGACTGTGCTGAAGGTGTCAGACTGTGTTGAAGGTGTCAGACTGTGTTGAAGGTGTCAGACTGTGTTGAAGGTGTCAGACTGTGTTGAAGGTGTCAGACTGTGTTGAAGGTGTCAGACTGTGCTGAAGGTGTCAGACTGTGTTGAAGGTGTCAGACTGTGTTGAAGGTGTCAGACTGTGTTGAAGGTGTCAGACTGTGTTGAAGGTGTCAGACTGTGTTGAAGGTGTCAGACTGTGCTGAAGGTGTCAGACTGTGTTGAAGGTGTCAGACTGTGTTGAAGGTGTCAGACTGTGTTGAAGGTGTCAGACTGTGTTGAAGGTGTCAGACTGTGTGTGAAGGTGTCAGACTGTGTTGAAGGTGTCAGACTGTGTTGAAGGTGTCAGACTGTGCTGAAGGTGTCAGACTGTGTTGAAGGTGTCAGACTGTGTTGAAGGTGTCAGACTGTGTTGAAGGTGTCAGACTGTGTTGAAGGTGTCAGACTGTGTTGAAGGTGTCAGCGACTGTGTTGAAGGTGTCAGACTGTGCTGAAGGTGTCAGACTGTGCTGAAGGTGTCAGACTGTGTGAAGGTGTCAGACTGTGTTGAAGGTGTCAGACTGTGTTGAAGGTGTCAGACTGTGTTGAAGGTGTCAGACTGTGTTTGAAGGTGTCAGACTGTGCTGAAGGTGTCAGACTGTGCTGAAGGTGTCAGACTGTGTTGAAGGTGTCAGACTGTGCTGAAGGTGTCAGACTGTGTTGAAGGTGTCAGACTGTGAAGGTGTCAGACTGTGTTGAAGGTGTCAGACTGTGCTGAAGGTGTCAGACTGTGTTGAAGGTGTCAGACTGTGTGAAGGTGTCAGACTGTTGAAGGTGTCAGACTGTGTTGAAGGTGTCAGACTGTGTTGAAGGTGTCAGACTGTGTTGAAGGTGTCAGACTGTGTTGAAGGTGTCAGACTGTGTTGAAGGTGTCAGACTGTGTTGAAGGTGTCAGACTGTGTTGAAGGTGTCAGACTGTGTTGAAGGTGTCAGACTGTGTTGAAGGTGTCAGACTGTGTTGAAGGTGTCAGACTGTGCTGAAGGTGTCAGACTGTGTTGAAGGTGTCAGACTGTGTTGAAGGTGTCAGACTGTGTTGAAGGTGTCAGACTGTGTTGAAGGTGTCAGACTGTGTTGAAGGTGTCAGACTGTGTTGAAGATGTCAGACTGTGTTGAAGGTGTCAGACTGTGCTGAAGGTGTCAGACTGTGCTGAAGGTGTCAGACTGTGTTGAAGGTGTCAGACTGTGTTGAAGGTGTCAGACTGTGCTGAAGGTGTCAGACTGTGCTGAAGGTGTGAGACTGTTGAAGGTGTCAGACTGTGTTGAAGGTGTCAGACTGTGTTGAAGGTGTCAGACTGTGCTGAAGGTGTCAGACTGTGTTGAAGGTGTCAGACTGTGTTGAAGGTGTCAGACTGTGTTGAAGGTGTCAGACTGTGTTGAAGGTGTCAGACTGTGTTGAAGGTGTCAGACTGTGTTGAAGGTGTCAGACTGTGCTGAAGGTGTCAGACTGTGTTGAAGGTGTCAGACTGTTGAAGGTGTCAGACTGTGCTGAAGGTGTCAGACTGTGTTGAAGGTGTCAGACTGTGTTGAAGGTATCAGACTGTGTGAGAGGTATCAGACTGTGTTGAAGGTGTCAGACTGTGTTGAAGGTATCAGACTGTGTTGAAGGTGTCAGACTGTGCTGAAGGTGTCAGACTGTTGAAGGTGTCAGACTGTGCTGAAGGTGTCAGACTGTGTTGAAGGTGTCAGACTGTGTTGAAGGTGTCAGACTGTGTTGAAGGTGTCAGACTGTGTTGAAGGTGTCAGACTGTGTGAAGGTGTCAGACTGTGTTGAAGGTGTCAGACTGTTGAAGGTGTCAGACTGTGTTGAAGGTGTCAGACTGTGCTGAAGGTGTCAGACTGTGTTGAAGGTGTCAGACTGTGTTGAAGGTGTCAGACTGTGTTGAAGGTGTCAGACTGTTGAAGGTGTCAGACTGTGCTGAAGGTGTCAGACTGTGTTGAAGGTGTCAGACTGTGTTGAAGGTGTCAGACTGTGTTGAAGGTGTCAGACTGTGTTGAAGGTGTCAGACTGTTGAAGGTGTCAGACTGTGTTGAAGGTGTCAGACTGTGTTGAAGGTGTCAGACTGTGTTGAAGGTGTCAGACTGTGTTGAAGGTGTCAGACTGTGTTGAAGGTGTCAGACTGTGTTGAAGGTGTCAGACTGTGTTGAAGGTGTCAGACTGTGCTGAAGGTGTCAGACTGTGCTGAAGGTGTCAGACTGTGCTGAAGGTGTCAGACTGTGTTGAAGGTGTCAGACTGTGTTGAAGGTGTCAGACTGTGTTGAAGGTGTCAGACTGTGCTGAAGGTGTCAGACTGTGCTGAAGGTGTCAGACTGTGTTGAAGGTGTCAGACTGTGCTGAAGGTGTCAGACTGTGTTGAAGGTGTCAGACTGTTGAAGGTGTCAGACTGTGTTGAAGGTGTCAGACTGTGCTGAAGGTGTCAGACTGTGTTGAAGGTGTCAGACTGTTGAAGGTGTCAGACTGTGCTGAAGGTGTCAGACTGTGTTGAAGGTGTCAGACTGTGTTGAAGGTGTCAGACTGTGTTGAAGGTGTCAGACTGTGTTGAAGGTGTCAGACTGTGTTGAAGGTGTCAGACTGTGCTGAAGGTGTCAGACTGTGTTGAAGGTGTCAGACTGTGTTGAAGGTGTCAGACTGTGTTGAAGGTGTCAGACTGTTGAAGGTGTCAGACTGTGCTGAAGGTGTCAGACTGTGTTGAAGGTGTCAGACTGTGTTGAAGGTGTCAGACTGTGTTGAAGGTGTCAGACTGTTGAAGGTGTCAGACTGTGTTGAAGGTGTCAGACTGTGTTGAAGATGTCAGACTGTGTTGAAGGTGTCAGACTGTGCTGAAGGTGTCAGACTGTGCTGAAGGTGTCAGACTGTGTTGAAGGTGTCAGACTGTGTTGAAGGTGTCAGACTGTGCTGAAGGTGTCAGACTGTGCTGAAGGTGTCAGACTGTTGAAGGTGTCAGACTGTGTTGAGGGTGTCAGACTGTGTTGAAGGTGTCAGACTGTGCTGAAGGTGTCAGACTGTGCTGAAGGTGTCAGACTGTGTTGAAGGTGTCAGACTGTGTTGAAGGTGTCAGACTGTGTTGAAGGTGTCAGACTGTGTTGAAGGTTTCAAACTGTGTTGAAGGTGTCAGACTGTGCTGAAGGTGTCAGACTGTGTTGAAGGTGTCAGACTGTTGAAGGTGTCAGACTGTGCTGAAGGTGTCAGACTGTGTTGAAGGTGTCAGACTGTGTTGAAGGTATCAGACTGTGTTGAAGGTATCAGACTGTGTTGAAGGTGTCAGACTGTGTTGAAGGTATCAGACTGTGTTGAAGGTGTCAGACTGTGCTGAAGGTGTCAGACTGTTGAAGGTGTCAGACTGTGCTGAAGGTGTCAGACTGTGTTGAAGGTGTCAGACTGTGTTGAAGGTGTCAGACTGTGTTGAAGGTGTCAGACTGTGTTGAAGGTGTCAGACTGTTGAAGGTGTCAGACTGTGTTGAAGGTGTCAGACTGTTGAAGGTGTCAGACTGTGTTGAAGGTGTCAGACTGTGCTGAAGGTGTCAGACTGTGTTGAAGGTGTCAGACTGTGTTGAAGGTGTCAGACTGTGTTGAAGGTGTCAGACTGTTGAAGGTGTCAGACTGTGCTGAAGGTGTCAGACTGTGTTGAAGGTGTCAGACTGTGTTGAAGGTGTCAGACTGTGTTGAAGGTGTCAGACTGTTGAAGGTGTCAGACTGTGTTGAAGGTGTCAGACTGTGTTGAAGGTGTCAGACTGTGTTGAAGGTGTCAGACTGTGTTGAAGGTGTCATACTGTGTTGAAGGTGTCAGACTGTGTTGAAGGTGTCAGACTGTGTTGAAGGTGTCAGACTGTGCTGAAGGTGTCAGACTGTGCTGAAGGTGTCAGACTGTGTTGAAGGTGTCAGACTGTGTTGAAGGTGTCAGACTGTGTTGAAGGTGTCAGACTGTGTTGAAGGTGTCAGACTGTGTTGAAGGTGTCAGACTGTGTTGAAGGTGTCAGACTGTTGAAGGTGTCAGACTGTGCTGAAGGTGTCAGACTGTGTTGAAGGTGTCAGACTGTGTTGAAGGTGTCAGACTGTGTTGAAGGTGTCAGACTGTTGAAGGTGTCAGACTGTGTTGAAGGTGTCAGACTGTGTTGAAGGTGTCAGACTGTGTTGAAGGTGTCAGACTGTGTTGAAGGTGTCATACTGTGTTGAAGGTGTCAGACTGTGTTGAAGGTGTCAGACTGTTGAAGGTGTCAGACTGTGCTGAAGGTGTCAGACTGTGCTGAAGGTGTCAGACTGTGTTGAAGGTGTCAGACTGTGTTGAAGGTGTCAGACTGTGTTGAAGGTGTCAGACTGTGCTGAAGGTGTCAGACTGTGTTGAAGGTGTCAGACTGTTGAAGGTGTCAGACTGTGTTGAAGGTGTCAGACTGTGCTGAAGGTGTCAGACTGTGTTGAAGGTGTCAGACTGTTGAAGGTGTCAGACTGTGCTGAAGGTGTCAGACTGTGTTGAAGGTGTCAGACTGTGTTGAAGGTCAGACTGTGTTGAAGGTGTCAGACTGTGTTGAAGGTGTCAGACTGTGTTGAAGGTGTCAGACTGTGTTGAAGGTGTCAGACTGTGTTGAAGGTGTCAGACTGTGTTGAAGGTGTCAGACTGTGTTGAAGGTGTCAGACTGTGTGAAGGTGTCAGACTGTGTGAAGGTGTCAGACTGTGTTGAAGGTGTCAGACTGTTTGAAGTGTCAGACTGAGGTGTCAGACTGTGTTGAAGGTGTCAGACTGTGTGAAGGTGTCAGACTGTGTTGAAGGTGTCAGACTGTGTTGAAGGTGTCAGACTGTGTTGAAGGTGTCAGACTGTGCTGAAGGTGTCAGACTGTGCTGAAGGTGTCAGACTGTGTTGAAGGTGTCAGACTGTGTTGAAGGTGTCAGACTGTGCTGAAGGTGTCAGACTGTGCTGAAGGTGTCAGACTGTTGAAGGTGTCAGACTGTGTTGAGGGTGTCAGACTGTGTTGAAGGTGTCAGACTGTGCTGAAGGTGTCAGACTGTGCTGAAGGTGTCAGACTGTGTTGAAGGTGTCAGACTGTGTTGAAGGTGTCAGACTGTGTTGAAGGTGTCAGACTGTGTTGAAGGTTTCAAACTGTGTTGAAGGTGTCAGACTGTGCTGAAGGTGTCAGACTGTGTGAGGTGTCAGAAGGTGTCAGACTGTTGAAGGTGTCAGACTGTGTGAAGGTGTCAGACTGTGTTGAAGGTTCAGACTGTGTGAAGGTGTCAGACTGTGTTGAAGGTATCAGACTGTGTTGAAGGTATCAGACTGTGTTGAAGGTGTCAGACTGTGTTGAAGGTATCAGACTGTGTTGAAGGTGTCAGACTGTGCTGAAGGTGTCAGACTGTTGAAGGTGTCAGACTGTGCTGAAGGTGTCAGACTGTGTTGAAGGTGTCAGACTGTGTTGAAGGTGTCAGACTGTGTTGAAGGTGTCAGACTGTGTTGAAGGTGTCAGACTGTTGAAGGTGTCAGACTGTGTTGAAGGTGTCAGACTGTTGAAGGTGTCAGACTGTGTTGAAGGTGTCAGACTGTGCTGAAGGTGTCAGACTGTGTTGAAGGTGTCAGACTGTGTTGAAGGTGTCAGACTGTGTTGAAGGTGTCAGACTGTTGAAGGTGTCAGACTGTGCTGAAGGTGTCAGACTGTGTTGAAGGTGTCAGACTGTGTTGAAGGTGTCAGACTGTGTTGAAGGTGTCAGACTGTTGAAGGTGTCAGACTGTGTTGAAGGTGTCAGACTGTGTTGAAGGTGTCAGACTGTGTTGAAGGTGTCAGACTGTGTTGAAGGTGTCATACTGTGTTGAAGGTGTCAGACTGTGTTGAAGGTGTCAGACTGTGTTGAAGGTGTCAGACTGTGCTGAAGGTGTCAGACTGTGCTGAAGGTGTCAGACTGTGTTGAAGGTGTCAGACTGTGTTGAAGGTGTCAGACTGTGTTGAAGGTGTCAGACTGTGTTGAAGGTGTCAGACTGTGTTGAAGGTGTCAGACTGTGTTGAAGGTGTCAGACTGTTGAAGGTGTCAGACTGTGCTGAAGGTGTCAGACTGTGTTGAAGGTGTCAGACGGTGTCAGACTGTGTTGAAGGTGTCAGACTGTGTTGAAGGTGTCAGACTGTTGAAGGTGTCAGACTGTGTTGAAGGTGTCAGACTGTGTTGAAGGTGTCAGACTGTGTTGAAGGTGTCAGACTGTGTTGAAGGTGTCATACTGTGTTGAAGGTGTCAGACTGTGTTGAAGGTGTCAGACTGTTGAAGGTGTCAGACTGTGCTGAAGGTGTCAGACTGTGCTGAAGGTGTCAGACTGTGTTGAAGGTGTCAGACTGTGTTGAAGGTGTCAGACTGTGTTGAAGGTGTCAGACTGTGTTGAAGGTGTCAGACTGTGTTGAAGGTGTCAGACTGTGTTGAAGGTGTCAGACTGTGTTGAAGGTGTCAGACTGTGTTGAAGGTGTCAGACTGTTGAAGGTGTCAGACTGTGTGAAGGTGTCAGACTGTGTTGAAGGTGTCAGACTGTGTTGAAGGTGTCAGACTGTGTTGAAGGTGTCAGACTGTGTTGAAGGTGTCAGACTGTTGAAGGTGTCAGACTGTGTTGAAGGTGTCAGACTGTGTTGAAGGTGTCAGACTGTGTTGAAGGTGTCAGACTGTGTTGAAGGTGTCATACTGTGTTGAAGGTGTCAGACTGTGTTGAAGGTGTCAGACTGTGTTGAAGGTGTCAGACTGTGCTGAAGGTGTCAGACTGTGCTGAAGGTGTCAGACTGTGTTGAAGGTGTGACTGTGTTGAAGGTGTCAGACTGTGTTGAAGGTGTCAGACTGTGTTGAAGGTGTCAGACTGTGTTGAAGGTGTCAGACTGTGTTGAAGGTGTCAGACTGTGTTGAAGGTGTCAGACTGTTGAAGGTGTCAGACTGTGCTGAAGGTGTCAGACTGTGTTGAAGGTGTCAGACTGTGTTGAAGGTGTCAGACTGTGTTGAAGGTGTCAGACTGTTGAAGGTGTCAGACTGTGTTGAAGGTGTCAGACTGTGTTGAAGGTGTCAGACTGTGTTGAAGGTGTCAGACTGTGTTGAAGGTGTCATACTGTGTTGAAGGTGTCAGACTGTGTTGAAGGTGTCAGACTGTGTTGAAGGTGTCAGACTGTGCTGAAGGTGTCAGACTGTGCTGAAGGTGTCAGACTGTGTTGAAGGTGTCAGACTGTGTTGAAGGTGTCAGACTGTGTTGAAGGTGTCAGACTGTGTTGAAGGTGTCAGACTGTGTTGAAGGTGTCAGACTGTGTTGAAGGTGTCAGACTGTGTTGAAGGTGTCAGACTGTGCTGAAGGTGTCAGACTGTGCTGAAGGTGTCAGACTGTGCTGAAGGTGTCAGACTGTGTTGAAGGTGTCAGACTGTGTTGAAGGTGTCAGACTGTGTTGAAGGTGTCAGACTGTGTTGATGGTGTCAGACTGTTGAAGGTGTCAGACTGTGTTGAAGGTGTCAGACTGTTGAAGGTGTCAGACTGTGTTGAAGGTGTCAGACTGTGCTGAAGGTGTCAGACTGTGTTGAAGGTGTCAGACTGTGTTGAAGGTGTCAGACTGTGTTGAAGGTGTCAGACTGTTGAAGGTGTCAGACTGTGCTGAAGGTGTCAGACTGTGTTGAAGGTGTCAGACTGTGTTGAAGGTGTCAGACTGTGTTGAAGGTGTCAGACTGTTGAAGGTGTCAGACTGTTGAAGGTGTCAGACTGTGTTGAAGGTGTCAGACTGTGTTGAAGGTGTCAGACTGTGTTGAAGGTGTCAGACTGTGTTGAAGGTGTCAGACTGTGTTGAAGGTGTCAGACTGTGTTGAAGGTGTCAGACTGTGTTGAAGGTGTCAGACTGTGCTGAAGGTGTCAGACTGTGTTGAAGGTGTCAGACTGTGTTGAAGGTGTCAGACTGTGTTGAAGGTGTCAGACTGTGTTGAAGGTGTCAGACTGTGTTGAAGGTGTCAGACTGTGTTGAAGGTGTCAGACTGTGTTGAAGGTGTCAGACTGTGTTGAAGGTGTCAGACTGTGCTGAAGGTGTCAGACTGTGCTGAAGGTGTCAGACTGTGTTGAAGGTGTCAGACTGTGTTGAAGGTGTCAGACTGTGCTGAAGGTGTCAGACTGTGTTGAAGGTGTCAGACTGTGTTGAAGGTGTCAGACTGTGTTGAAGGTGTCAGACTGTGTTGAAGGTGTCAGACTGTGTTGAAGGTGTCAGACTGTGCTGAAGGTGTCAGACTGTGTTGAAGGTGTCAGACTGTGTTGAAGGTGTCAGACTGTGCTGAAGGTGTCAGACTGTGTTGAAGGTGTCAGACTGTTGAAGGTGTCAGACTGTGTTGAAGGTGTCAGACTGTGCTGAAGGTGTCAGACTGTGTTGAAGGTGTCAGACTGTGTTGAAGGTGTCAGACTGTGCTGAAGGTGTCAGACTGTGTTGAAGGTGTCAGACTGTGTTGAAGGTGTCAGACTGTGTTGAAGGTGTCAGACTGTGTTGAAGGTGTCAGACTGTGTTGAAGGTGTCAGACTGTGCTGAAGGTGTCAGACTGTGTTGAAGGTGTCAGACTGTGTTGAAGGTGTCAGACTGTGTTGAAGGTGTCAGACTGTGCTGAAGGTGTCAGACTGTGCTGAAGGTGTCAGACTGTGTTGAAGGTGTCAGACTGTGTTGAAGGTGTCAGACTGTGCTGAAGGTGTCAGACTGTGCTGAAGGTGTCAGACTGTTGAAGGTGTCAGACTGTGTTGAAGGTGTCAGACTGTGTTGAAGGTGTCAGACTGTGGTGAAGGTGTCAGACTGTGCTGAAGGTGTCAGACTGTGTTGAAGGTGTCAGACTGTGTTGAAGGTGTCAGACTGTGTTGAAGGTGTCAGACTGTGTTGAAGGTGTCAGACTGTGTTGAAGGTGTCAGACTGTGCTGAAGGTGTCAGACTGTGTTGAAGGTGTCAGACTGTTGAAGGTGTCAGACTGTGCTGAAGGTGTCAGACTGTGTTGAAGGTGTCAGACTGTGTTGAAGGTATCAGACTGTGTTGAAGGTGTCAGACTGTGTTGAAGGTATCAGACTGTGTTGAAGGTGTCAGACTGTGCTGAAGGTGTCAGACTGTTGAAGGTGTCAGACTGTGCTGAAGGTGTCAGACTGTGTTGAAGGTGTCAGACTGTGTTGAAGGTGTCAGACTGTGTTGAAGGTGTCAGACTGTGTTGAAGGTGTCAGACTGTTGAAGGTGTCAGACTGTGTTGAAGGTGTCAGACTGTTGAAGGTGTCAGACTGTGTTGAAGGTGTCAGACTGTGCTGAAGGTGTCAGACTGTGTTGAAGGTGTCAGACAGTGTTGAAGGTGTCAGACTGTGTTGAAGGTGTCAGACTGTGTTGAAGGTGTCAGACTGTGCTGAAGGTGTCAGACTGTGTTGAAGGTGTCAGACTGTGCTGAAGGTGTCAGACTGTGTTGAAGGTGTCAGACTGTGTTGATGGTGTCAGACTGTTGAAGGTGTCAGACTGTGTTGAAGGTGTCAGACTGTGTTGATGGTGTCAGACTGTTGAAGGTGTCAGACTGTGCTGAAGGTGTCAGACTGTGCTGAAGGTGTCAGACTGTGTTGAAGGTGTCAGACTGTGTTGAAGGTGTCAGACTGTGTTGAAGGTGTCAGGCTGTGTTGAAGGTGTCAGACTCTGTTGAAGGTGTCAGACTGTGCTGAAGGTGTCAGACTGTGTTGAAGGTGTCAGACTGTTGAAGGTGTCAGACTGTGTTGAAGGTGTCAGACTGTGTTGAAGGTGTCAGACTGTGTTGAAGGTGTCAGACTGTGTTGAAGGTGTCAGACTGTGTTGAAGGTGTCAGACTGTGCTGAAGGTGTCAGACTGTGTTGAAGGTGTCAGACTGTTGAAGGTGTCAGACTGTGTTGAAGGTGTCAGACTGTTGAAGGTGTCAGACTGTTGAAGGTATCAGACTGTTGAAAGTGTCAGACTGTGTTGAAGGTGTCAGACTGTGTTGAAGGTGTCAGACTGTGTTGAAGGTGTCAGACTGTGTTGAAGGTGTCAGACTGTGTTGAAGGTGTCAGACTGTGTTGAAGGTGTCAGACTGTGTTGAAGGTGTCAGACTGTGTTGAAGGTGTCAGACTGTGCTGAAGGTGTCAGACTGTGCTGAAGGTGTCAGACTGTGCTGAAGGTGTCAGACTGTGTTGAAGGTGTCAGACTGTGTTGAAGGTGTCAGACTGTGTTGAAGGTGTCAGACTGTGTTGAAGGTGTCAGACTGTGTTGAAGGTGTCAGACTGTGTTGAAGGTGTCAGACTGTGTTGAAGGTGTCAGACTGTGCTGAAGGTGTCAGACTGTGTTGAAGGTGTCAGACTGTGTTGAAGGTGTCAGACTGTGTTGAAGGTGTCAGACTGTGTTGAAGGTGTCAGACTGTGTTGAAGGTGTCAGACTGTGTTGAAGGTGTCAGACTGTGCTGAAGGTGTCAGACTGTGTTGAAGGTGTCAGACTGTGTTGAAGGTGTCAGACTGTGTTGAAGGTGTCAGACTGTGCTGAAGGTGTCAGACTGTGCTGAAGGTGTCAGATTGTGTTGAAGGTGTCAGACTGTGTTGAAGGTGTCAGACTGTGCTGAAGGTGTCAGACTGTGTTGAAGGTGTCAGACTGTGTTGAAGGTGTCAGACTGTGTTGAAGGTGTCAGACTGTGCTGAAGGTGTCAGACTGTGCTGAAGGTGTCAGACTGTGTTGAAGGTGTCAGACTGTGTTGAAGGTGTCAGACTGTGTTGAAGGTGTCAGACTGTGTTGAAGGTGTCAGACTGTGTTGAAGGTGTCAGACTGTGCTGAAGGTGTCAGACTGTGTTGAAGGTGTCAGACTGTTGAAGGTGTCAGACTGTGCTGAAGGTGTCAGACTGTGTTGAAGGTGTCAGACTGTGTTGAAGGTATCAGACTGTGTTGAAGGTGTCAGACTGTGTTGAAGGTATCAAACTGTGTTGAAGGTGTCAGACTGTGCTGAAGGTGTCAGACTGTTGAAGGTGTCAGACTGTGCTGAAGGTGTCAGACTGTGTTGAAGGTGTCAGACTGTGTTGAAGGTGTCAGACTGTGTTGAAGGTGTCAGACTGTGTTGAAGGTGTCAGACTGTTGAAGGTGTCAGACTGTGTTGAAGGTGTCAGACTGTTGAAGGAGTCAGACTGTGTTGAAGGTGTCAGACTGTGCTGAAGGTGTCAGACTGTGTTGAAGGTGTCAGACTGTGTTGAAGGTGTCAGACTGTGTTGAAGGTGTCAGACTGTTGAAGGTGTCAGACTGTGCTGAAGGTGTCAGACTGTGTTGAAGGTGTCAGACTGTGTTGAAGGTGTCAGACTGTGTTGAAGGTGTCAGACTGTTGAAGGTGTCAGACTGTGTTGAAGGTGTCAGACTGTGTTGAAGGTGTCAGACTGTGTTGAAGGTGTCAGACTGTTGAAGGTGTCAGACTGTGTTGAAGGTATCAGACTGTGTTGAAGGTGTCAGACTGTGTTGAAGGTGTCAGACTGTGCTGAAGGTGTCAGACTGTGTTGATGGTGTCAGACTGTTGAAGGTGTCAGACTGTGTTCAAGGTGTCAGACTGTGTTGAAGGTGTCAGACTGTGTTTGAAGGTGTCAGACTGTGCTGAAGGTGTCAGACTGTGTTGAAGGTGTCAGACTGTGTTGAAGGTGTCAGACTGTGTTGAAGGTGTCAGACTGTGCTGAAGGTGTCAGACTGTGCTGAAGGTGTCAGACTGTGTTGAAGGTGTCAGACTGTGCTGAAGGTGTCAGACTGTGTTGAAGGTGTCAGACTGTGTTGATGGTGTCAGACTGTTGAAGGTGTCAGACTGTGTTGAAGGTGTCAGACTGTGTTGATGGTGTCAGACTGTTGAAGGTGTCAGACTGTGCTGAAGGTGTCAGACTGTGCTGAAGGTGTCAGACTGTGTTGAAGGTGTCAGACTGTGTTGAAGGTGTCAGACTGTGTTGAAGGTGTCAGGCTGTGTTGAAGGTGTCAGACTGTGTTGAAGGTGTCAGACTGTGCTGAAGGTGTCAGACTGTGTTGAAGGTGTCAGACTGTTGAAGGTGTCAGACTGTGTTGAAGGTGTCAGACTGTTGAAGGTGTCAGACTGTTGAAGGTGTCAGACTGTTGAAGGTATCAGACTGTTGAAAGTGTCAGACTGTGTTGAAGGTGTCAGACTGTGTTGAAGGTGTCAGACTGTGTTGAAGGTGTCAGACTGTGTTGAAGGTGTCAGACTGTGTTGAAGGTGTCAGACTGTGCTGAAGGTGTCAGACTGTGTTGAAGGTGTCAGACTGTTGAAGGTGTCAGACTGTGTTGAAGGTGTCAGACTGTTGAAGGTGTCAGACTGTTGAAGGTATCAGACTGTTGAAAGTGTCAGACTGTGTTGAAGGTGTCAGACTGTGTTGAAGGTGTCAGACTGTGTTGAAGGTGTCAGACTGTGTTGAAGGTGTCAGACTGTGTTGAAGGTGTCAGACTGTGCTGAAGGTGTCAGACTGTGTTGAAGGTGTCAGACTGTTGAAGGTGTCAGACTGTGTTGAAGGTGTCAGACTGTTGAAGGTGTCAGACTGTTGAAGGTATCAGACTTTTGAAAGTGTCAGACTGTGTTGAAGGTATCAGACTGTGTTGAAGGTGTCAGACTGTGTTGAAGGTGTCAGACTGTGTTGAAGGTGTCAGACTGTGTTGAAGGTGTCAGACTGTTGAAGGTGTCAGACTGTGCTGAAGGTGTCAGACTGTGTTGAAGGTGTCAGACTGTGCTGAAGGTGCCAGACTGTGTTGAAGGTGTCAGACTGTGTTGAAGGTGTCAGACTGTGTTGAAGGTGTCAGACTGTGTTGAAGGTGTCAGACTGTGTTGAAGGTGTCAGACTGTTGAAAGTGTCAGACTGTGTTGAAGGTATCAGACTGTGTTGAAGGTGTCAGACTGTGTTGAAGGTGTCAGACTGTGTTGAAGGTGTCAGACTGTGTTGAAGGTGTCAGACTGTGTTGAAGGTGTCAGACTGTGTTGAAGGTGTCAGACTGTGTTGAAGGTGTCAGACTGTGTTGAAGGTGTCAGACTGTGCTGAAGGTGTCAGACTGTGTTGAAGGTGTCAGACTGTTGAAGGTGTCAGACTGTTGAAGGTGTCAGACTGTGTTGAAGGTGTCAGACTGTGTTGAAGGTATCAGACTGTTGAAAGTGTCAGACTGTGTTGAAGGTGTCAGACTGTGTTGAAGGTGTCAGACTGTGTTGAAGGTGTCAGACTGTGTTGAAGGTATCAGACTGTGTTGAAGGTGTCAGACTGTGTTGAAGGTGTCAGACTGTGTTGAAGGTGTCAGACTGTGTTGAAGGTTTCAGACTGTGTTGAAGGTGTTCAAAGGTAAGACTCTCACACATTGATTGTTCTTCTGTATTATTATGTTGTTTTTAGAATAAACCATTATTTGGTGTATTCTTTTTGAAAACATATCTTTTTCTCAGATTGTTCAGCAACTCACTCAAGATGAAGGAAAAGAGCAACAAGGGGAAAATGCCCCCTCGGAAATGCAACGTGTATAGAGTAACACAGGGTAAGTAGCTTTCAGGGCTCATTTGTCCATGTGCAAAACTAATGCACATTTGCAATTGTTTTTTACATGGAATAACTCCAATGACCAAAGCCTTATCCCAAGTTTCTCAAACTGAGTGTCTTCCAGTGTCTCGAGCGAGTGCAGTGCCAAGGTTTGTATCACATGATGATGGATCGAGTGAATGGAGGCATTAACAGAAAGTTCTAAGATGTTATATATGACTTTGCCACATTATGTTGAAACTAAACATGTTCCACATTTTCAGGTGCTGTGCTTGGACCTTGTGATGAGAGACTGAAGACCAAGAGAGGACACATGTTGGAACACCTCAACATTCAATAAATGCATTCTTCTGCCTTTCAGATTGTGTTTTTACATCTGGGGAACCTAGAGTGTAGCTTGTGCCTGTTTTAATACTGATCCAAACATAGGCGCTACAATCATGTTTTTTGCTCTTTGGCATTAACTGTTCAGTACAGTAGTGTTCATAACACTGTGACCGGTTTAACACTTGTGACTTTGATGTAGGGAAACATGATTTTTAATGCAGCTCCATGAATTTGCAATAATGGCTGATATCCTTCTATTGTTCTAATGCTTTTTGAATGCTGTGTTTATCGTTTATTGCCCAGAGTCAAAACTAAACATGATATAGCTGCATTTCAGATTCACAAGGCTAAAATCTGGAACGGTCTTCCTGGAAATATAAGAAAGGCTTCTTCTTTGACAATGTTAAAATCCAGGTTTAAAACAATTCTGTTTCTGCTACAACTGAAAGATTTTATTTGTATCTTTTTAATTTACAGTGATTACTTATAATTGTAATGCCATGTTTGATTGTTTCTATCCTTTTGTTTGAACTGTGCTATACAAATAAACTTGCCTTGCCTATTGCAAGTATGTCTCGACTAGTAAGTGATTCTGCAGAAGTTAAGTGGGTCAATAGGACTGTAAATGGACGTCATATAAACGTCAAGGGCGACAGTAGCTCAGTTGGTTGAGCATTGGCCTTAAGGCCAGAAGGTCGTGGGTTCATTTCCCACCTCTGCACCTTCTCCACCGACTCCCACTGATGACTGCTGTCGTTGTGTCCTTGGGCAAGACACTTAACCCCACTTTGCCCAAAGCCCCCGCTGAAAGACCAAGGCTATGCTCACACTCAGAGAGCAGCCGTCCTCCTGTGGACTCACCACCTGCAGAGGGTCAGTGAGGGGCTGGTGCTATGAGACTTGGGTGGCATCTCTGACTGCCACCCCCCTCACCCAGAAATGGATTAAAGGGTAGAAAATGGATGGATGGATGGATAAACGTCAATATTCTGGTCATATAAGACGTCGATAGGACGTCAGACCCGACCGGTTCTGTACCACATTGCAACCTTGAATGAACGTCCAGATAACGTCCAGATGATGTTGAAATGACGTTGTTTTGACATCTGCTTGCTTAGTGAAAACGACTGAAAACAAACGTGATATTGGAATGTAACTAAAGTTATCATTTTGGTAAATCATATGTGGCTATGTGTAAGTAAGTAAGTAAGTTTTTTATTTATATACCGCCTTTTCACTGCAGACCAGAGTCTCAAAGCGGTTTACAATTGTTAATTTTTGGGCATTTGTCTCTCACTCCACACAGAGATGGGAGCGGGGTCGCCAGTACAGGAGGCGCATGCCAGAACTATTGGACATATTTTTAGTGGTAGGGGAAACCGGAGTACCCGGAGGAAACCTACGCAGACACGGGGAGAACATGCAAACTCCACTCAGAAAGGCCCTGGTCCGGCCGGGATTTGAACCCAGGACCTTCTTGCTGAGAGGCTAGAGTGCTATCCACTCAGCCACCGTGCCGCTATGTGCTGAATGCTCTGTATTGTAATCCACTTTAGCTCCGGCAAGACACCGGGAGGTCTGGAGAGCTCATATGTTAAACACCAGAGGAAGCAGTCTTTGTATACGCTAATTCGGAGTGTCTTTTGTTGTGTTGGTTTCTTCCTTTCCTATTTTGCATACGAAGGTGTGTCTTGCTCTACCAAAAGGGGCTTGCAGACTGTGAATCTTCAGACTTGTCCTGAGAGAGGCTAGGGTCTGTGCCTTGCCTCTGTCAAGACATTCTCCTTGTGACAATGTAACAAGTAAAAGATTAACTTTGTCTCTTTGTTGTGTGAGATTTCATCAGGTTCAACTGTAGCTGAAACAGCATTATCAGAACGCGTATAAACGTCAATATTTTGGTCATATAAGACGTCGATAGGACGTCGGACCCGACCGGTTCCGTACCACATTCAAACCTTGAATTGACGTGCCATCAACGTCACATTTGGAGGTTGAGGTGACGTCGGGAAAAGACGTCGGGAAAACTTTCATTCTGCACCCACCAGTGACCTATATTCTACGTCAGGCAACGACGTTCAAATGACGTTGTTTCAACGTCGGCTTGCTTAGTGGGTAGGTTCTCACAGCAGTAGGTTCTCACAGCAGTAGGTTCTTACACAGTAGGTTCTTACAGACAGTAGGTTCCGACACAGTAGGTACTCAAAGACAGTAGGTTCTCACAGACAGTAGGTTGTCATACACGGTAGGTACTCACAGACAGTAGGTTCTCACAGACAGTAGGTTCCTACACAGTAGGTTCTCACAGACAGTAGATTCTCACAGCAGTAGGTTCCTACACAGTAGGTACTCACAGACAGTAGGTTCTCACAGCAGTAGGTTCTGACACAGTAGGTACTCACAGACAGTAGGTTCTCACAGCAGTAGGTTCCGACACAGTAGGTACTCACAGACAGTAAGCTCTCACAGACAGTAGGTTCCTACACAGTAGGTTCTCACAGACAGTAGGTTCCTACACAGTAGGTACTCACAGACAGTAGGTTCTTTATAGCGATGACCACACAGGTGTAGGCTATGAGCCAGTCCCACAGCCGTAGGATGTAGGCCACAGGCTGCATCAGGACACTGCCCCCAAACAGCATGAAGTAGAAGCACGAGACGAGGTAGCCCAGGCAAAATATGTTAATGCGAGTGGTGCCAGTGATGAAGATCAGGCACAGAACCAGCCAGAAGAAATAACTAAACACGAAGACCTTCACCATGTCCAGGTAGGACCTGCAGAGAGAGGGAGAGGGGTGAGGGAGAGGGGGAGACAGAGGGTGAGACAATCCTTCCACACACGGTGATGACAGAAACCATCAGCTCCAACACCATCATTCACTCTCTCATCTACATTCAGACCTATTGTGCATGTTTTTAGAAAACCTTTAGAATTAACGCATTAACACATGACCCGCCTCGTTATCCATAATATCATTCAAAATGGCGTGTACACATGTGTGTGTGAGATGGCTCTGGGAATTCAAGTTTTTAAAGAATGTACGCCTGACCGCGGGGCTAAAGTCTGTGAACTGAAGTCCGCCTTCCCCGGCACACCCCGGGGGCACACCCTGAAGGCACACCCGGGGGGCACACCCCGGGGGCACACCCTGAGTGCATACCCCGGGGGCACACCCCGGGGGCACACCTTGAGTGCATACCCCGGGGGCACACCCTGAGTGCATACCCCGGGGGCACACCCTGAAGGCACACCCCGGGGGCACACCCTGAGTGCATACCCCGGGGGCACACCCTGAGTGCACACCCCGGGGGCACACCCTGAAGGCACACCCGGGGGGCACACCCTGAAGGCACACCCGGGGGGCACACCCCGGGGGCACACCCTGAGTGCATACCCCGGGGGCACACCCTGAAGGCACACCCGGGGGGCACACCCCGGGGGCACACCCCGGGGGCACACCCTGAGTGCATACCCCGGCGGCACACCCTGAAGGCACACCCCGGGGGCACACCCTGAAGGCACACGCCGGGGGCACACCCTGAAGGCACACGCCGGGGGCACACCCCGGGGGCACACCCTGAGTGCATACCCCGGGGGCACACCCTGAAGGCACACCCCGGGGCAGCTGCGGCCGCTCTGGTCGTAGCGGCTGTGAGCCGCTAACAACAACAGCTGTATATGCGTGGATCAAAGTTGGACTAGATCCGCTGGCTTCGTGTCTCCCGCCTGCCCGGACAAAAGAGAACACGTGGACTGGCCATTTATCCCCAAACCCTTTCTTCGACCCTCTACGCTGCTCAAAGTAAGACTGTTCCTTGTTGGAAGTGTGATTCGAATGATATGTATACAACTTCTGTTTAATGTGACCAGAAACCCTTTTCGTTATATTTTCTATTTTCATTTTGTAGTCAATAAACCCCGTTATCTTTAACTCAATCACTTCAGCGTCGTGTGTTAAATCTTGGATATCCCTGGCCGATATACGCATTCACTACCTATTAGATTATAAGACTGATTCGAGGCAAATTAGTTGGATCTGTGCAGAAGTTTTCAAACTCTGCTGGTGCCCAAAATAAAAGCAGATCCCCCACTCGTGGAGTACGGCAAGACTCTGATCTAGAGGCTAGCCGCACTACACTATACATCTACTACATTATTCTTATCCTACATATATATATATATATATATATATATATATATATATATATATATATATATATATATATTATATATATATATATATATATATATATATATATATATTATATATATATATGTTTAAACTGTATGACCTGCAGTGGAGGAAGTTAGAGACCGGGAGGACGCAGGTGAAGGAGACCGGGTCCAGGCTGCGGCTGATCTCTACGTTGTCTCCGGCCAAAAGTCGAACTACAGCTCGGTTCTCCTCCTCAAACACCGTCCACTGGAGGGAGGCGCAGAGGAGCAGGAGGAAGTCATCTGCAGGAGGCCCAAGGAGGTCACAGGGAGGTACAAGGAGGTCACAGGGAGGCACAAGGAGGTCACAGGGAGGTCACAGGGAGGTACAAGGAGGCACCGGGAGGTACAAGGAGGTCACAGGGAGGTCACAAGGAGACACAGGGAGGTACAAGGAGGTACAAGGAGGTCACAGGGAGGTACAAAGAGGCACAAGGAGGTCACAGGGAGGTCACAGGGAGGTACAAGGAGGCACAATAAAACAGAATGGATAAATACAGTCTGCTGAATAATGGAGGAGGTACCAGAGGAGGAGACAGAGGAGGTGCCAGAGTAGGAGACAGAAGAGGTGCCAGAGGAGGAGACAGAGGAGGTGCCAGAGGAGGAGCCAGAGGAGGAGACAGAGGAGGAGCCAGAAGAAGTGCCAGAGGAGGATCCAGAGGATGAGCCAGAGGAGGAGCCAGAATAAGTGCCAGAGGAGGAGCCAGAGGAGGAGCCAGAGGAGACGCCAGAGAAGGAGCCACAGGAGGTGCCAGAGGAGGTGTCAGAGGAGGAGCCAGAAGAGGAGCCAGAGGAGTAGCCAGAGGAGGTACTAGAGGAGGAGCCAGGGGAGGTGCCAGAGGAGGAGCCACAGGAGGTGCCAGAGGAGGAGCCAGATGAGGTTCCAAAGGAGGAGGCAGAGGAGGAGCCAGAAGAGGAGCCAGAGGAGGTGCCAGAGGAGGAGCCAGAAGAGGCGCCAGAGAAAGAGCCAGAGGAGGAGCCAGAAAAAGTGCCAGAGGAGCCAAAAGAAGAGCCAGAGGAGGAGCCAGAGAAAGTGCCAGAGGAGGAGCCAAAGGAGGAGCCAAAGGAGGAGCCAAAGGAGGAGCCAGAGGAGAAGCCAGGAGAGGAGCCAGAGGAGGGACCAGAGGAGGGACCAGAGGAGGAGCCAGAGGAGGGACCAGAAGAGGAGCCAGAAGAAGTGAAAGAGGAGGAGCCAAAGGAGGAGCCAGAAGAAGTGCCAGAGGAGGAGACTGAGGTGGTGCTAGAGGAGGCACCAGAGGAGGTGCCAGAGGATGAACCAGAGGAGGAGCCAGAAGAAGTGAAAGAGAAGGAGCCAAAGGAGGAGCCAGAAGAAATGCCAGAGGAGGAGCCAGAAAAAGTGCCAGGGGAGCCAAAAGAAGAGCCAGAGGAGGTGACAGAGGAGGAGCCAGAGGACGTGCCAGAGGAGGCGCCAGAGGAGGCGCCAGAGGAGGAGCCAGAGGAGGAGCCAGAGGATGAGCCAGAAGAAGTGCCAGCGGAGGAGCCAGAAGAAGTGAAAGAGAAGGAGCCAAAGGAGGAGCCAGAGGAGGAGCCAGAAGAAATGCCAGAGGAGGAGCCAGAGAAAGTGCCAGAGGAGCCAAAAGAAGAGCAGGAGGAGGTGACAGAGGAGGAGCCAGAGGACGTGCCAGAGGAGGCGCCAGAGGAGGAGCCAGAGGAGGAGCCAGAGGATGAGCCAGAAGAAGTGCCAGAGGAGGTGTCAGAGGAGGTAATAGAGGAGGAGACAGAGGAGGTGCCAGAGGATGAGCCAGAGGAGGAGCCAGAAGAAGTGAAAGAGGAGGAGCCAAAGTAGGAGCCAGAGGAGGAACCAGAAGAAGTTCCAGAGGAGGTGCCAGAGGAGGAGCCAGAGGAGGAGCCAGAAGAAGTGCCAGGGAAGGAGACAAAGGAGGAGCCAGAGGAGGAGACAGAGGAGGTGCCAGAGTAGGAGATAGAGGAGGAGCCAGAGGATGAGCCAGAAGAATTGCCAGAGGAGGAGCCAGAAAAAGTGACAGAGGAGGAGCCAGAGGAGGAGCCAGAGGAGGGACTAGAGGAGGAGCCAGAGGAGACGCCAGAGGAGGAGCCAGAGGAGGAGCCAGAAGTGCCAGAGGAGGAGACAGAGGAGGAGCCAGAGGAGGGACCAGAGGAGGAGCCAGAGGAGGAGCCAGAGGAGGAGCCAGAGGAGGAGCCAGAGGAAGTGCCAGAGGAGGAGACAGAGGAGGAGCCAGAGGAGAGACCAGAGGAGGAGCCAGAGGAGGGACCAGAGGAGGAGCTAGAGGAGGCACCAGAGGAGGTACCAGAAGATGAGCCAGAGGAGGAGCCAGAAGAACTGAAAGCGGAGGAGCCAAAGGAGGAGCCAGAGGAGTAGCCAGAAGAAGTGCCAGAGGAGGCGCCAGAAGAGGAGCCAGAGGAGGGGCCAGAAAAAGTGCCAGAGGAGCCAAAAGAAGAGCCAGAGGAGGAGACAGAGGAGGAGCCAGAGGAGGAGCCAGAAGAAGTGCCAGAGGAGGAGCCAAAGGAGGATCCAGAGGAGGTGCCAGAGGAGGAGACAGAGGAGGTGCCAGAGGATGAGCCAGAGAAGGAGCCAGGAGAAGTGAAAGAGGAGGAGCCAAAGGAGGAGCCAGAGGAGGAACCAGAAGAAGTGCCAGAGGAGGTGCCAGAGGAGGAGCCAGAAGAACTGCCAGGGAAGGAGACAAAGGAGGAGCCAGAGGAGGAGCCAGAGGATGAGCCAGAAGAAGTGCCAGAGGAGGGACCAGAGGAGGAGCCAGAGGATGAGCCAGAAAAAGTTTCAGAGGAGGAGCCAAATGAGGAGCCAGAGGAGGAGCCAGAGGAGGGACCAGAGGAGGAGCCAGAGGAGGAGCCAGAAGAAGTGCCAGAGGAGGAGACAAAGGAGGATCCAAAGGAGGTGCCAGAGAAGGTAACAGAGGAGGAGACAGAGGAGGTGCCAGAGGATGAGCCAGAGGAGGAGCCAGAAGAAGTGAAAGAGGAGGAGCCAAATGAGGAGCCAGAGGAGGAGCCAGAAGAAGTGCCAGAGGAGGAGCCAGAAGAAGTGCCAGAGAAGGAGACAAAGGAGGAGCCAGAGGAGGAGCCAGAGGAGGAGACAGAGGAGGTGCCAGAGGAGGAGACAGAGGAGGCGCCAAAGGAGGAGCCAGAGGAGGCGCCAGAAGAAGTGCCAGAGGAGGTCACAGAGGAGGAGCCAGAGGAGGAGCCAGAGGAGGGACCAGAGGAGGAGCTAGAGGAGGGACCAGAGGAGGAGCTAGAGGATGAGCCAGAGGAGGAGCCAGAAAAAGTGCCAGAGGAGGAGCCAAAGGAGGAGCTAGAGGAGGAGCCAGAGGAGGAGCCAGGGGAAGTGCGAGAGGAGGAGCCAGAGGAGGGACCAGAGGAGGAGCCAGAAGAATAGCCAGAGGAGGAGCCAGAAAAAGTGCCAGAGGAGGCGCCAAAGGAGGAGCCAGAGGAGGCGCCAGAAGAAGTGCCAGAGGAGGTCACAGAGGAGGAGCCAGAGGAGGAGCCAGAGGAGGGACCAGAGGAGGAGCTAGAGGAGGGACCAGAGGAGGAGCTAGAGGATGAGCCAGAGGAGGAGCCAGAAAAAGTGCCAGAGGAGGAGCCAAAGGAGGAGCTAGAGGAGGAGCCAGGGGAGGTGCCAGAGGAGGAGCCAGAGGAGGAGCCAGAGGAGGCGCCAGAAGAAGTGCCAGAGGAGGTCACAGAGGAGGAGCCTGAGGAGGAGCCAGAGGAGGGACCAGAGGAGCTAGAGGAGGGACCAGAGGAGGAGCTAGAGGATGAGCCAGAGGAGGAGCCAGAAAAAGTGCGAGAGGAGGAGCCAAAGGAGGAGCTAGAGGAGGATCCAGAGGAGGAGCCAGGGGAGGTGACAGGGGAGGTGCCAGAGGAGGAGCCAGAGGAGGAGCTAGAGGAGGGCCCAGAAGAGGAGCCAGCGGAGGAGACAGAGGAGGAGCCAGAGGAGGAGCCAGAGGAGGAGCCAGATGAGGTGCGAGAGGAAGTGCCAGAGTAGGTGCCAGAGGAGGAGCCAGAGGAGGTGCCAGAGGAGGTGCAAGAGAGGAGCTTGGTCCTTGTTGTATTAGTGTAAACGTACAGAATATGAAGAGAGGGTCTGGTCTCATGTGTCTCTTCATGTTGTGTGTCTCTTCATGTTGTCTGTCTCAGTGTGTGTCTCTTTATGTTGCGTGTCTCTGATTCAGATTCAGATTCATTTTATTTGCCATTTGCAGTAAAACCACATAGGAATACATTAGCAAAAGTCTCCAGTGTGCACAGACAAATACAGACAATAAAAGACAGAAATAAAACAAATAAAACAGTAAACAAATGCCATCCTTCCATCCATCCATTTTCTTCCGCTTTATCCGTTGCCGGGTCGCGGGGGCAGCAGTCTAAGCAGAGACGCCCAGACTTCCCTATCCACACACACCTCCTCCAGCTCGTCCGGGGGGACCCCAAGGCGTTCCCAGGCCAGCTGAGAGACATAGTCCCTCCAGCGTGTCCTAAGTCTTCCGCGGGGCCTCCTCCCAGTGGGACGTGCCCGGAACACCTCCCCAGGAAGGCGTCCAGGATGCATCCGGAACAGATGCCCGAGCCACCTCAACTGGTTCCTCTCGACGTGGAGAAGCAGCGGCTCTACTCCGAGCTCCTCCCGTGTGACTGAGCTCCTCACCCTATCTCTAAGGGAGCGCCCAGCCACTCTGCGGAGGAAGCTCATTTCGACCGCTTGTATCCGCGATCTCGTTCTTTCGGTCATTACCCAAAGCTCATGACCATAGGTGAGGGAGGGAACGAAGATTGACCGGTAAATCGAGAGCTTTGCCTTTCGGCTCAGCTTCCTCTTTACCACAACGGTCCGATACAGCGACCGCATCACTGCGCACGCTGCACCGATCCGCCTGTCAATCTCACGCTCCATCCTTCCCTCACTCGTGAACAAGACCCCGAGATACTTGAACTCCTCCACTTGAGGAAGGACCTCTCCACCCACCTGCAGAGGGCAAGGCACCTTTTTCCGGTCGAGCACCATGGCCTCGGATTTGGAGGTGCTGATTCTCATCCCAGCCGCTTCACACTCGGCTGCAAACCGCCCCAGTGCATGTTGCAGGTCCTGGTTCGTTGGAGCCAACAGGACAACATCGTCCGCAAACAGCAGAGATGAAATCCTGTGGTCTCCGAACCGGACCCCCTCCGACCCCTGGCTGCGCCTAGATATTCTGTCCATAAATACAGTGAACAGAACCGGTGACAAAGGGCAGCCCTGTCGGAGGCCAACATTCACCGGGAACAGGTCTGACTTACTGCCGGCAATGCGAACACAGCTCTGACTCCGGTCATACAGGGATCGGACGGCCCTCAGCAGAGGACCCTGTACTCCCGGAGAACCCCCCAAAGGACACCCCGGGGAACACGGTCGAACGCCTTCTCCAAATCCACAAAGCACATGTGGACAGGTTGGGCGAACTCCCATGAACCCTCGAGTATCCGATGGAGAGTATAGAGCTGGTCCAGTGTTCCGCAACCGGGACGAAAACCACACTGCTCCTCCTCGATCCGAGATTCGACCATCGGCCGTAACCTCCTCTCCAGTACCTTGGAGTAGACCTTACCGGGGAGGCTGAAGAGTGTGATCCCACGATAATTGGAACACACCCTCCGGTCCCCCTTCTTGTAGAGAGGGACCACCACCCCGGTCTGCCACTCCATTGGCACTGCCCCCGATCGCCACGCGATGTTGCAGAGACGTGTCAGCCAAGACAGTCCCACAACATCCAGAGACTTTAGATAGTCAGGGCGGATCTCATCCACACCCGGAGCCTTGCCACCATGGAGGCTACCAACCACCTTGGTGACCTCAGCCAGGGAGATGGATGCATCCGCCCCAACATCCTCAGCCTCTGCCTCTGTAACAGAGGACGTGACGGGGGGATTGAGGAGAACCTCAAAGTATTCCTTCCACCGCCCGACAATATCCCCAGTCGAGGTCAGCAGCTCTCCACCCGCACCGTACATGGTGTTGGCAAAGAACTGCTTCCCCCTCCTGAGGCGCCGGATGGTTTGCCAGAATCTCTTCGAGGCCGACCGATAGTCATGCTCCATGGACTCTCCAAACTCCTCCCAGTCCCGGGTTTTTGCCTCTGCAACAGCCCGGGCCGCGGCACGCTTGGCCTGCCGGTACTGGACAGCTGCCTCAGGAGTCCCCCGAACCATCATGGCTCGATAGGACTCCTTCTTCAGCCTGACAGCATCCCTTACTGCCGGTGTCCACCACCGGGTTCGGGGGTTGCCGCCGGGACCAGCACCAGAGACCTTGCGACCACAGCTACGAGCCGCCGCATCGGCGATTGAGGCAGAGAACATGGTCCACTCGGACTCCATGTCCCCCTCCTCCGCCGGGACCTGGGAGAAACTCTCCCGGAGGTGTGAGTTGAAAGTCCGTCTGACAGGGGGCTCAGCGAGACGTTCCCAGCAGACCCTCACTATACGCTTGGGTCTGCCAGGTCTGACCGGCTTCTTCCCCTGCCAGCGGATCCAACTCACGACCAGGTGATGATCGGTTGACAGCTCCGCCCCTCTCTTTACCCGAGTGTCCGAGACACGCGGTCGAAGGTCAGATGATACGACAACAAAGTCGATCATCGACCTCCGGCCTAGGGTGTCCTGGTGCCACGTGCACTGGTGGACACCCTTGTGCTCGACCATGGTGTTCGTGATGGACAAACTGTGACTAGCACAGAAGTCCAACAACTGAACCCCGCTCGGGTTCAGATCAGGGCCGTTCTTCCCGATCACCCCTCTCCAAGTGTCACTGGCGTTTCCCACATGGGCGTTGAAGTCCCCCAGGAGAATAACGAAGTCCCCGGGCGGTACACCGTCCAGTACCCCTCCCAAGGACTCCAAGAAGGCCGGGTACTCTGCACTGCTGTTAGGCCCGTAGGCCGTCACAACAGTGAGAGACTTGTCCCCCACCCGGAGGCGGAGGGACGCGACCCTCTCATTCACCGGGGAGAACTCCAACACGTGGCGGCTGAGATGGGGGGCAATGAGTATGGCCACCCCAGCTCGCCGCCTCTCCCCGCGGGAAACTCCAGAAAAGTGGAGCGTCCAACCCCTCTCAAGGAGTTGGGTTCCAGAGCCCAAGCTGTGTGTGGAGGTGAGGCCGACTATCTCTAGTCGGTATCGCTCAACCTCCCCCACAAGCTCGGGCTCCTTCCCCCCCAGTGAGGTGACGTTCCACGTCCCAAGAGCCAGATGTTGTGTGTGCGGACTGGGTCGCCGAGGTCTCCGCCTTCGACTGCCGCCCAGTCCTCTCAGCACCGCGCCACCACGTACCCCTTCCCACAGGAGGGAAGTAAACAAATGTCGATTTCACAGTGACATTTGTGACAGTAAACAAATGTCACTGTGAAATGGATTGACTAAAACAGTTTCCAAACAAGTGCAAATCATTAAAGTGCTCTGTTCACACTGATAACAGCCTGTGGATAAAAACTGTTAGCGTAACGAGATGTCCTGCATCTCAGAGAGCGATATCTTCTGCCAGAGGGAAGAAGCTGGAACATGGCTTTTCCAGGGTGGCCAGAAGAGTCATTAACAATCCTAAGAGCTTTGTTTAAAAGTGTGGATTTATAAAGAACCTCCAGAACAGGAAGCTCACAGCCCACGGTCCTCTCTCTGGTCTCTCTCTGGTCTCTCTCTGGTCTCGCTCTGGTCTCTCTCTGGTCTCTCTCTGGTCTCTCTCTGGTCTCTCTCTGGTCTCTCTCTGGTCTTTCTCTGGTCTCTCTCTCTGGTCTCTCTCTGGTCTCGCTCTGGTCTCTCTCTGGTCTCTCTCTGGTCTCTCTCTGGTCTCGCTCTGGTCTCTCTCTGGTCTCTCTCTGGTCTCTCTCTGGTCTCTCTCTGGTCTCTCTCTGGTCTCTCTCTGGTCTCTCTCTGGTCTCACAGCCCACGGTCCTCTTTGCAGAGCGGAGCACCTTGTTTAAAGCTCTCTTTTCTTTATCTGTGATGTTTCCAAACCACACAGACACAGAACCAACAAGTAAACTCTCAATGGTGCAGCCATAAAAGTTAAGCACAATCTTAGAGTTAGTGGTAAATTCTCTAAGTTTATGCAGAAAGTAGAGACGCTGACGAGCTTTCTTAACGACTCAGTGTTTTTGACCCATTTCAGGTTAGACAGAGTTAGACCCAGAAACTTGCTCCTCTACGATCTGCACCTGGGAGTTGTCGATTACGACAGGCAAATGAGAACTATTGCGACTGAAGTCGTGACCAGTTCACATGTTTTGGATGCGTTCAACTGGAGGTTGTTAGTTTGACTCCACTGAACCACATTTTGTATCTCTGCTCTATAAGAGGATTCATCAGTGTCACTGATGAGACCGATGATGGTGGTGTCATCAGCATATTTGATGATCAAGTTTGAGTCAGAGGAGGACACACAATCATGAGTGTACAAAGTAAAAAGCAAAGGACTCTACATGTACGTACAGAATATGAAGAGAGGGTCTGGTCTCACGTGTCTCAGTGTGTATCTCAGTGTGTGTCTCAGTGTGTGTCTCAGTGTGTGTCTCAGTGTGTGTTTCTTCATGTTGTGTGTCGGTGTGTGTCTCTACATGTACGTACAGAATATGAAGAGAGGGTCTGGTCTCATGGCGAAGTCCGGGAGGAAAAACCATTTGATGACGTTGGAGCTCAGCGGTCCGTACGAAGACCTCCAGGGGTAATCTGAGACACACAACATGAACAGACACACAACATGAAGAGACACACAACATGAAGAGACACACAACATGAAGGGACACACAACATGAAGAGACACACAACATGAAGGGACACACAACATGAACAGACACACAACATGAAGACACACAACAGGAAACAGACACACAACATGAAAGGACACACAACATGAAGACACACAACATGAACAGACACACAACATGAAGGGACACACAACATGAAGAGACTCACAAACATGAAGGGACACACAACATGAAGGGACACACAACATGAAGAGACACACAACATGAACAGACACACAACATGAAGGGACACACAACATGAACAGACACACAACATGAAGACACACAACAGGAAACAGACACACAACATGAAAGGACACACAACATGAAGACACACAACATGAACAGACACACAACATGAAGGGACACACAACATGAAGAAACTCACAAACATGAAGGGACACACAACATGAAGGGACACACAACATGAAGAGACACACAACATGAACAGACACACAACATGAAGGGACACACAACATGAACAGACACACAACATGAAGACACACAACAGGAAACAGACACACAACATGAAAGGACACACAACATGAAGACACACAACATGAACAGACACACAACATGAAGGGACACACAACATGAAGAGACTCACAAACATGAAGGGACACACAACATGAAGGGACACACAACATGAAGAGACACACAACATGAAGAGACACATAAACATGAAGAGACACACAACATGAAGACACACACACTGAGACACACCACATGAAGAGACACACAACATGAAGGGACACACAACATGAACAGACACACAACATGAAGGGACACACAACATGAAGGGACACACAACATGAAGGGACACACAACATGACCAGACACAAAACATGAAGAGACACACAAACATGAAGAGACACACAACATGAAGGGACACACAACATGAACAGACACACAACCTGAAGAGACACACAACATGAACAGACACACAACATGAACAGACACACACTGAGACACACAACATGAAGGGACACACACTGAAACACACAACATGAAGGGACACACAACATGAACAGACACACAACATGAAGAGACACACAAACATGAAGGGACACACAACATGAAGAGACATACAAACATGAAGAGACACACAACATGAAGAGACACACAACATGAAGGGACACACAACATGAAGAGACACACAACATGAAGAGACACACAACATGAACAGACACACAACATGAACAGACACACGACATGAACAGACACACACTGAGACACACAACATGAAGGGACACACACTGAAACACACAACATGAAGAGACACACAACATGAAGAGACACACATTAGGAAGGGTCACACAACATGAAGAGACACACAACATGAAGAGACACACAACATGAAGGGACACACAACATGAACAGACACACACACTGAGACACACAACATGAACAGACACACAACATGAAGGGACACACAACATGAAGAGACACACAACATGAACAGACACACAACATGAACAGACACACACTGAGACACACAACATGAAGGGACACACAACATAAAGGGACACACACTGAAACACACAACATGAAAAGACACACAACATGAAGAGACACACATCAGGAAGGGACACACAACATGAAGAGACACACAACATGAAGAGACACACAACATGAAGGGACACACAACGTGAACAGACACACACACTGAGACACACAACATGAAGAGACACACAACATGAAGAGACACACAACATGAAGGGACACACAACGTGAACAGACACACACACTGAGACACACAACATGAACAGACACACAACATGAAGGGACACACACTGAAACTCACAACATGAAGAGACACACAAACATGAAGGGACACACAACATGAAGAGACATACAAACATGAAGAGACACACAACATGAACAGACACACAACATGAACAGACACACGACATGAACAGACACACACTGAGACACACAACATGAAGGGACACACACTGAAACACACAACATGAAGAGACACATATCAGGAAGGGACACACAACATGAAGAGACACACAACATGAAGAGACACACAACATGAACAGACACACAACATGAACAGACACACACACTGAGACACACAACATGAACAGACACACAACATGAAGGGACACACAACATGAACAGACACACAACATGAAGAGACACACAACATGAACAGACACACAACATGAACAGACACACACTGAGACACACAACATAAAGGGACACACACTGAAACACACAACATGAAAAGACACACAGCATGAAGAGACACACATCAGGAAGGGACACACAACATGAAGAGACACACAACATGAAGAGACACACAACATGAAGGGACACACAACATGAACAGACACACACACTGAGACACACAACATGAACAGACACACAACATGAAGGGACACACACTGAAACTCACAACATGAAGGGACACACAACATGAACAGACACACAACATGAACAGACACAGAACATGAACAGACACACAACATGAAGAGACACACAACATGAACAGACACACAACATGAACAGACACACACTGAGACACACAACATGAAGGGACACACAACATAAAGGGACACACAACATGAACAGACACACACACTGAGACACACAACATGAAGGGACACACACTGAAACTCACAACATGAAGGGACACACAACATGAACAGACACAGAACACGAACAGACACACAACATGAAGAGACACACAACATGAACAGACACACAACATGAACAGACACACAACATGAACAGACACACACTGAGACACACACTGAAACACACAACATGAAGAGACACACATCAGGAAGGGACACACAACATGAAGAGACACACAACATGAAGAGACACACAAAATGAAGGGACACACAACATGAACAGACACACACACTGAGACACACAACATGAAGAGACACAGGTACATACCAGCTCACACAGGTACATACCAGCTCACAGGTACATACCAGCACACACAGGTACATACCAGCACACACAGGTACATACCAGCACACACAGGTACATACCAGCACACACAGGTACATACCAGCACACACAGGTACATACCAGCACACACAGGTACATACCAGCTCACACAGGTACATACCAGCTCACAGGTACATACCAGCACACACAGGTACATACCAGCACACACAGGTACATACCAGCACACACAGGTACATACCAGCTCACACAGGTACATACCAGCTCACACAGGTACATACCAGCTCACACAGGTACATACCAGCACACACAGGTACATACCAGCACACACAGGTACATACCAGCACACACAGGTACATACCAGCTCACAGGTACATACCAGCACACACAGGTACATACCAGCACACACAGGTACATACCAGCACACACAGGTACATACCAGCTCACAGGTACATACCAGCACACACAGGTACATACCAGCTCACACAGGTACATACCAGCTCACACAGGTACATACCAGCTCACAGGTACATACCAGCTCACACAGGTACATACCAGCTCACAGGTACATACCAGCACACACAGGTACATACCAGCTCACACAGGTACATACCAGCTCACACAGGTACATACCAGCTCACACAGGTACATACCAGCTCACAGGTACATACCAGCACACACAGGTACATACCAGCTCACAGGTACATACCAGCACACACAGGTACATACCAGCTCACAGGTACATACCAGCACACACAGGTACATACCAGCTCACAGGTACATACCAGCACACACAGGTACATACCAGCTCACAGGTACATACCAGCACACACAGGTACATAACAGCTCACACAGGTACATACCAGCACACACAGGTACATACCAGTGCACAGAGCGGGGGGGATGCCGATGCAGAGCAGGTACTGCAGGACCATGAGTCCCGCGGTGAACCAGCAGTACTTGGGCCACACTTCCCCGATGGACTTCCTCCTCCTCCGGGACAGGACCAGCAACAGAGCACAGGAGTGCAGCAGGGCGAAGAAGTCCATCCTTTGACCAATCACATTCACCGCTACCATCAAGCTCACCTGCAGACACCAGAAGAGACAGTACCATCAAGCTCACCTGCAGACACCAGGAGAGACACAGCACCATCCAACTCACCTGCAGACACCAGGAGAGACACAGTACCATCAAACTCACCTCACTAGGAGCAGTGTTGGGTGTAACGCGTTACTGTAACAAAATTACAATTTGAGTAACGTAGTAGTGTAACGTGTTATTATGAAAATACGTTTAATTATATTACAGTTACTACTTAAACACTTTGTTAACGGTGGCACCGGTGTTCTGCCGAGTTGTGCCGAGAAAACTGACTGCCTGCGTGCGTGACTGCCTGCATGCGTGACTGCCTGCATGCGTGACTGCCTGCATGCGTGACTGCCTGCGTGACTGCCTGTGTGACTGCCTGCGTGACTGCCCGCGTGCGTGACTGCCTGCGTGACTGCCTGCGTGACTGCGTGCGTGACTGCCTGCGTGCGTGACTGCCTGCGTGACTGCCTGCGTGACTGCCTGCATGCGTGACTGCCTGCGTGACTGCCTGCGTGACTGCCTGTGTGACTGCCTGCGTGACTGCCTGCGTGACTGCCTGCGTGCGTGACTGCCTGCGTGCGTGACTGCCTGCATGCGTGACTGCCTGCATGACTGCCTGCGTGACTGCCTGTGTGACTGCCTGCGTGACTGCCTGCCTGCGTGACTGCCTGCGTGACTGCCTGTGTGACTGCCTGCGTGACTGCCTGCGTGACTGCCTGCGTGCGTGACTGCGTGCGTGACTGCCTGCGTGCGTGACTGCCTGCGTGCGTGACTGCCTGCGTGCGTGACTGCCTGCGTGACTGCCTGCATGCGTGACTGCCTGCCTGCGTGACTGCGTGCGTGACTGCCTGCGTGCGTGCCTGCGTGCGTGACTGCCTGCGTGACTGCCTGCATGCGTGACTGCCTGCATGCGTGACTGCCTGCGTGACTGCCTGTGTGACTGCCTGCGTGACTGCCTGCATGCGTGACTGCCTGCGTGCCTGCGTGCGTGCCTGCCTGCGTGCGTGACTGCGTGCGTGACTGCCTGCGTGCGTGCCTGCGCGCGTGACTGCGTGCGTGACTGCCTGCATGCGTGTCTGCCTGCGTGACTGCCTGCATGCGTGACTGCCTGCGTGCGTGACTGCCTGCGTGCGTGACTGCCTGCATGCGTGACTGCCTGCGTGACTGCCTGCATGCGTGACTGCCTGCATGCGTGACTGCCTGCGTGCGTGACTGCCTGCGTGCCTGCGTGACTGCCTGCATGCGTGACTGCCTGCATGCGTGACTGCCTGCGTGACTGCCTGCGTGACTGCCTGCGTGCCTGCGTGACTGCCTGCGTGCCTGCGTGACTGCCTGCATGCGTGACTGCCTGCATGCGTGACTGCCTGCGTGACTGCCTGCGTGCCTGCGTGACTGCCTGCGTGCCTGCGTGACTGCCTGCATGCGTGACTGCCTGCATGCGTGACTGCCTGCGTGACTGCCTGCGTGCGTGCCTGCCTGCGTGCGTGCGTGCCTGCGTGCGTGCCTGCCTGCGTGCGTGACTGCCTGCATGCGTGCCTGCCTGCGTGCGTGCCTGCCTGCGTGACTGCCTGCGTGCGTGACTGCCTGCGTGACTGCCTGCGTGCGTGCCTGCCTGCGTGCGTGCCTGCGCGCGTGACTGCGTGCGTGACTGCCTGCATGCGTGTCTGCCTGCGTGTCTGCCTGCGTGACTGCCTGCATGCGTGACTGCCTGCGTGACTGCCTGCGTGACTGCCTGCGTGCGTGCGTGCGTGACTGCCTGCGTGACTGCCTGCGTGACTGCCTGCGTGACTGCCTGCGTGCGTAACTGCCTGCATGCGTGACTGCCTGCATGCGTGACTGCCTGCGGGCGTGCCTGCCTGCGGGCGTGCCTGCCTGCTTGCGTGACTGCCTGCGTGACTGCCTGCGTGACTGCCTGCTTGTGTGTCTGCCTGCGTGACTGCCTGCGTGACTGCCTGCGTGACTGCCTGCATGTGTGTCTGCCTGCGTGACTGCCTGCGTGACTGCCTGCATACGTAACTGCGTGCGTGCGTACCTGCGTGCGTGCTTGCCTGCGTGCGTGACTGCCTGCGTGACTGCCTGCTGTGCGTGACTGCATGCGTGACTGCGTGCGTGACTGCCTGCGTGCCTGAATGCCTGCGTGACTGCCTGCATGCGTGTCTGCATGCGTGACTGCGTGCGTGACTGCCTGCGTGCCTGAATGCCTGCGTGACTGCCTGCATGCGTGTCTGCATGCGTGACTGCGTGTTTTCTTTAATCAATGGATAAAAATAAATGCAATGTAATTTAAATGAAACCTTGGCCTGTCTTATTATTACCTGTGTGCTGCAGGACAGTTCCCTGTACTAACATATGATGCTAATACTAATACTAACATATAATACTAATACTAATACTAACACACAGTATAATACTAATACTAACATATAATACTAATACTAATACTAACACACAGTATAATACTAATACTAACATATAATACTAACACACAGTATAATACTAATAAATTAACTAGTTACTTTTATAGTGTAGTAACTCAATTACGTTTTGAGAGAAGTAACTAGTAACTATAACTAATTACTTTTTCAAAGTAACTTACCCAACACTGACCAGGAGAGACACAGCACCATCGAACTCACCTGCAGACACCAGGAGAGACACAGTACCATCAAACTCAACTGCAGACACCAGGAGAGACACAGCACCATCCAACTCACCTGCAGACACCAGGAGAGACACAGCACCATCCAACTCACCTGCAGACACCAGGAGAGACACAGTACCATCAAACTCACCTGCAGACACCAGGAGAGACACAGCACCATCCAACTCACCTGCAGACACCAGGAGAGACACAGCACCATCCAACTCACCTGCAGACACCATGAGAGACACAGCACCATCCAACTCACCTGCAGACACCAGGAGAGACACAGGTGCCACAGAGGTACCAGCTATATGTTCTGGTCTCTAAATGATACCAGGTGACCCTGATACCATACACTGTGGGGGGGTCGAGGTAGCCTGACTCTGGTCAGACCATGGATTTATTATAATAACTGGATAGAGTATTACCATGGATCTATTATAATAACTGCGTATTACAGCTTGGAGCTGAAGAACCATGTGCTCGGGGGATTCTCACAGTACTGCACTAAACCCGACTAAACCAGACTAAACCAGACTAAATTCACGTGGGCTACACAGAAATCACAGGGTCTGGGTCTCCTTCATAGTGGATAAATGTCATAAGGCTCTGGTGGAGCATGGCGGAACTACAAGGGTCTGGCAAGACTAGGGTCGAGGAGAGAGGGAGAAGCCAGAGGTCAGAGGTCAGAGGAGGAGCCAGAGGTCAGAGGAGGAGCCCAAGGTCAGAGGTGGAGTCAGAGGTCAGAGGAGGATCAAGAGGTCAGAGGAGGAGCCAGAGGTCAGAGGTGGAGTCAGAGGTCAGAGGAGGATCCAGAGGTCAGAGGTAGAGCCAGAGGTCAGAGGAGGATCCAGAGGTCAGAGGAGGAGCCAGAGGTCGGAGGTGGAGTCAGAGGTCAGAGGAGGATCCAGAGGTCAGAGGTAGAGCCAGAGGTCAGAGAAGGAGCCAGACGTCAGAGGTGTAGTCAGAGGTCAGATGTGGAGCCAGAGGTTAGAGGAGGAGCCAGAGGTCAGAGGTAGATCCAGAGGTCAGAGGAGGAGACAGAGGTCAGAGGAGGAGCCAGAGGTCAGAGGTGGAGCCAGAGGCCAGAGGTGGAGCCAAAGGTCAGAGAAGGAGTCAGAGGTCAGAGGAGGAGCCAGAGGTCAGAGGTGTAGTCAGAGGTGTAGTCAGAGGTCAGAGGTGGAGCCAGAGGTCAGAGGTAGAACCAGAGGTCAGAGGTGGAGCCAGAGGTCAGAGGTGGAGCCATAGGTCAGAGGTGTAGTCAGAGGTCGAGTCAGAGGTCAGAGGAGGATCCAGAGGTCAGAGGAGGAGCCAGAGGTCAGAGGTGGAGTCAGAGGACGATCCAGAGGTCAGAGGTGGAGCCAGAGGTCAGAGGTGGAGCCAGAGGTCAGAAGAGGAGCCAGAGGTCAGAGGTGGAGTCAGAGGTCAGAGGAGGATCCAGAGGTCAGAGGTAGAGCCAGAGGTCAGAGGAGGATCCAGAGGTCAGAGGTGGAGTCAGAGGTCAGAGGAGGAGCCAGAGGTCAGAGGTGGAGTCAGAGGTGTAGTTAGAGGTCGATTCAGAGGTCAGAGGAGGATCCAGATGTCAGAGGAGGGGCCAGAGGTCAGAGGTGGAGCCAGAGGTGAGAGGAGGAGCAAGATGTTGAGGTGTAGTCAGAGGTCAGAGGTGTAGTCAGAGGTCAGAGGTGTAGTCAGAGGTGGAGTCAGAGGTCAGAGGTGGAGTCAGAGGTCACAGGTGGAGCCAGAGGTCAGAGGTGGAGCCAGAAGTCAGAGGTGGAGTCAGAGGTCAGAGGTGGAGCCAGAGGTCAGAGGTGGAGTCAGAGGTCAGAGGTGGAGTCAGAGGTCAGCGATGGAGTCTGAGGTCAGAGGTGGAGTCAGAGGTCAGAGATGGAGTCAGAGGTCAGAGGTGGAGTCAGAGATGGAGTCAGAGGTCAGAGGTGGAGTCAGAGGTGTAGTTAGAGGTCGAGTCAGAGGTCAGAGGAGGATCCAGATGTCAGAGGAGGGGCCAGAGGTCAGAGGTGGAGCCAGAGGTGAGAGGAGGAGCAAGATGTTGAGGTGTAGTCAGAGGTCAGAGGTGTAGTCAGAGATCAGAGGTGTAGTCAGAGGTGGAGTCAGAGGTCAGAGGTGGAGTCAGAGGTCACAGGTGGAGCCAGAGGTCAGAGGTGTAGTCAGAGGTCAGAGGTGTAGTCAGAGGTCAGAGGTGGAGCCAGAGGTCAGAGGTGGAGTCAGAGGTCAGAGGTGGAGTCAGAGGTCAGCGATGGAGTCTGAGGTCAGAGGTGGAGTCAGAGGTCAGAGATGGAGTCAGAGGTCAGAGGTGGAGTCAGAGATGGAGTCAGAGGTCAGAGGTGGAGTCAGAGGTCAGGTCAGGGTGGAGTCAGAGATCAGAGATGGAGTCAGAGGTGAAGTCAGAGGTCAGAGGTGGAGTCAGAGGTCAGAGATGGAGTCAGAGGTCAGAGGTGGAGTCAGAGGTCAGAGGTGGAGTCAGAGGTCAGAGATGGAGTCAGAGGTCAGAGATGGAGTCAGAGGTCAGAGGTGGAGTCAGAGGTCAGAGGTGGAGCCATAGGTCAGAGGTGTAGTCAGAGGTCGAGTCAGAGGTCAGAGGAGGATCCAGAGGTCAGAGGAGGAGCCAGAGGTCAGAGGTGGAGTCAGAGGTCAGAGGACGATCCAGAGGTCAGAGGTGGAGCCAGAGGTCAGAGGTGGAGCCAGAGGTCAGAAGAGGAGCCAGAGGTCAGAGGTGGAGTCAGAGGTCAGAGGAGGATCCAGAGGTCAGAGGTAGAGCCAGAGGTCAGAGGAGGATCCAGAGGTCAGAGGTGGAGTCAGAGGTCAGAGGAGGAGCCAGAGGTCAGAGGTGGAGTCAGAGGTGTAGTTAGAGGTCGAGTCAGAGGTCAGAGGAGGATCCAGATGTCAGAGGAGGGGCCAGAGGTCAGAGGTGGAGCCAGAGGTGAGAGGAGGAGCAAGATGTTGAGGTGTAGTCAGAGGTCAGAGGTGTAGTCAGAGGTCAGAGGTGTAGTCAGAGGTGGAGTCAGAGGTCAGAGGTGGAGTCAGAGGTCACAGGTGGAGCCAGAGGTCAGAGGTGGAGCCAGAAGTCAGAGGTGGAGTCAGAGGTCAGAGGTGGAGCCAGAGGTCAGAGGTGGAGTCAGAGGTCAGAGGTGGAGTCAGAGGTCAGCGATGGAGTCTGAGGTCAGAGGTGGAGTCAGAGGTCAGAGATGGAGTCAGAGGTCAGAGGTGGAGTCAGAGATGGAGTCAGAGGTCAGAGGTGGAGTCAGAGGTGTAGTTAGAGGTCGAGTCAGAGGTCAGAGGAGGATCCAGATGTCAGAGGAGGGGCCAGAGGTCAGAGGTGGAGCCAGAGGTGAGAGGAGGAGCAAGATGTTGAGGTGTAGTCAGAGGTCAGAGGTGTAGTCAGAGATCAGAGGTGTAGTCAGAGGTGGAGTCAGAGGTCAGAGGTGGAGTCAGAGGTCACAGGTGGAGCCAGAGGTCAGAGGTGTAGTCAGAGGTCAGAGGTGTAGTCAGAGGTCAGAGGTGGAGCCAGAGGTCAGAGGTGGAGTCAGAGGTCAGAGGTGGAGTCAGAGGTCAGCGATGGAGTCTGAGGTCAGAGGTGGAGTCAGAGGTCAGAGATGGAGTCAGAGGTCAGAGGTGGAGTCAGAGATGGAGTCAGAGGTCAGAGGTGGAGTCAGAGGTCAGAGGTGGAGTCAGAGATCAGAGATGGAGTCAGAGGTGAAGTCAGAGGTCAGAGGTGGAGTCAGAGGTCAGAGATGGAGTCAGAGGTCAGAGGTGGAGTCAGAGGTCAGAGGTGGAGTCAGAGGTCAGAGATGGAGTCAGAGGTCAGAGATGGAGTCAGAGGTCAGAGGTGGAGTCAGAGGTCAGAGGTGGAGTCAGAGGTCAGAGATGGAGTCAGAGGTCAGAGGTGGAGTCAGAGGTCAGAGGTGGAGTCAGAGGTCAGAGATGGAGTCAGAGGTCAGAGGTGGAGTCAGAGGTCAGAGATGGAGTCAGAGGTCAGAGATGGAGTCAGAGGTCAGAGATGGAGTCAGAGGTGGAGTCAGATGCCAGAGATGGAGTCAGAGGTCAGAGGTGGAGTCAGAGGTGGAGTCAGAGGTCAGAGGTGGAGCCTGCTTCATCCAAGACTCTTATTCTGGGTTTTTTTCTTCTATAAAATTATCAGGGTTTGAATAAATAATGTTATTGATGATGTCAAACCTCGAGTCCAAACTTGTAGTAGAAGAAGTTGATGAAGTACTGGATGCAGGGGACCAGGCCCAGGTCCAGGTGCTGTCGGGTGATGCCCTGGAACAGGATGGAGAAGGGCGGAGCTTTGAGGTTGTTATGGAGACGGAAGTACAGCTGATGGCGATGGACGGTGGCCTCGAACACCAGCAGCCCCAGGATCATCAGGTGGTTCTGCAACATCACACACTTAAGTAACAACGGACAAACGTCACATGGTCTCTGTCACGTTTTACAAAGTAGTCTCTGGTCTGTCTTTCTGGTCTCTTTCTCTGGTCTCTCTCTGGTCTCTCTGGTCTCTCTCTCTGGTCTCTCTCTGGTCTCTCTCTCTGGTCTCTCTCTGGTCTCTCTCTGGTCTCTCTGGTCTCTTTCTCTGGTCTCTCTCTGGTCTCTCTCTCTGGTCTCTCTCTGGTCTCTCTGGTGTCTCTCTCTGGTCTCTCTCTGGTCTCTCTCTCTGGTCTCTCTCTGGTCTCTCTGGTCTCTTTCTCTGGTCTCTCTCTGGTCTCTCTCTGGTCTCTCTGGTCTCTCTGGTCTCTCTCTGGTCTCTCTCTGGTCTCTCTCTGGTCTCTCTCTGGTCTCTCTGGTCTCTTTCTCTGGTCTCTCTCTGGTCTCTCTCTGGTCTCTCTGGTCTCTTTCTCTGGTCTCTCTCTGGTCTCTCTCTAGTTTCTCTCTGGTCTCTTTCTCTGGTCTCTCTCTAGTCTCTCTCTGGTCTCTCTCTGGTCTCTCTCTCTGGTCTCTCTCTGGTCTCTCTCTGGTCTCTCTGGTCTCTTTCTCTGGTCTCTCTCTGGTCTCTCTCTCTGGTCTCTCTCTGGTCTCTCTGGTGTCTCTCTCTGGTCTCTCTCTGGTCTCTCTCTCTGGTCTCTCTCTGGTCTCTCTGGTCTCTCTCTGGTCTCTCTCTGGTCTCTCTCTGGTCTCTCTGGTCTCTCTGGTCTCTCTCTGGTCTCTCTCTGGTCTCTCTCTGGTCTCTCTCTGGTCTCTCTGGTCTCTTTCTCTGGTCTCTCTCTGGTCTCTCTCTGGTCTCTCTGGTCTCTTTCTCTGGTCTCTCTCTGGTTCTCTCTCTAGTTTCTCTCTGGTCTCTTTCTCTGGTCTCTCTCTAGTCTCTCTCTGGTCTCTCTCTGGTCTCTCTCTCTGGTATCTCTCTCTAGTCTCTCTCTGGTCTCTCTCTCTGGTCTCTCTCTGGTCTCTCTCTGGTCTCTCTCTAGTCTCTCTCTGGTCTCTCTCTCTGGTCTCTCTCTAGTCTCTCTCTGGTCTCTCTCTCTGGTCTCTCTCTGGTCTCTCTCTCTGGTCTCTCTCTAGTCTCTCTCTAGTCTCTCTCTGGTCTCTCTCTCTGGTCTCTCTCTAGTCTCTCTCTAGTCTCTCTCTGGTCTCTCTCTCTGGTCTCTCTCTCTGGTCTCTCTCTCTGGTCTCTCTCTCTGGTCTATCTGGTCTCTCTCTAGTCTCTCTCTGGTCTCTCTCTAGTCTCTCTCTGGTCTCTCTCTCTGGTCTCTCTCTGGTAGTTGATGGTACTCACTCTGAGACAGGGCAGGATGCGTCCCTCACACTTCTTCAGGGCTCCGCACCAGAACACTGGATCCACTGGTTCCACAAACAGGAGTGACCTCCTCATGAGCTCCTCACTGAAGGAGGAATTGGACTGCAGCAGAGCCTGGCATCAAACACAGTTACTCAGTTACATTTAGTTACATATAGTTACTCTCTGTCTACATGTAGTTACATTACACCATCATCATCGCCGCCATTATCGTTTACATTCCTCCTCGCGCTGAGGAGGCAGTCGCTAAAACTCAGTTGCAGCATTCTGAAGCACCTGGGTGCTTTACACGATATGTAGATTGTCCTACAAGACATAACAGCACCTAACAGACTAGACTGGGAGTCCACCTGGACCACAGACTGGACTGGGAGTCCACCTGGACCACAGACTGGACTGGGAGTCCACTTGGACCACAGACTGGACTGGGAGTCCACCTGGACCACAGACTGGACTGGGAGTCCACTTGGACCACAGACTGGACTGGGAGTCCACCTGGACCACAGACTGGACTGGGAGTCCACCTGGACCACAGATTGGACTGGGAGTCCACCTGGACCACAAACTGGACTGGGAGTCCACCTGGACCACAGACTGGACTGGGAGTCCACTTGGACCACAGACTGGACTGGGAGTCCACCTGGACCACAGACTGGACTGGGAGTCCACCTGGACCACAGATTGGACTGGGAGTCCACCTGGACCACAGATTGGACTGGGAGTCCACCTGGACCCCAGACTGGACTGGGAGTCCACCTGGACCACAGACTGGACTGGGAGTCCACCTGGACCACAGATTGGACTGGGAGTCCACCTGGACCACAGACTGGACAGGGAGTCCACCTGGTCCACAGACTGGACTAGACTAATCGAAGCAACAGGCTCCTATCACTACACTGCCGAATGGAACGTTTCAAGAGATCCTTTGTGCCTTCTGCTGTCAGACGGTACAATGAACCTGGATGAGTCTTCTGCTGCGTCAGTATCAAAGCTCCGCCCACTTCTGCGATGTCAGAGACGCACATGTTTGAATGTTATGAGTGTGATTGGAAACGCAGATGTTCGATATGTGTGGATGAATTATTTTATAAACTATTTTTGTGTTATTGATTTATCTTAATTATTATATGACTTGGACCGTACGCGCGCTCTGATTGGCTGATTACCGGTCTGATATTTTCCCATCTCAGACCGTTACCATGACAATCAGTCCGCAGCGCGTATCACAATTGATTTCTTTCCTGAGTTTCCTCGGTAAAAAAGAAATAATGGGCGACAACTGGGAGCATTCTCAGTGAATTCTATTATCGGACGAGTCTGACGAGTTTGATGAGTTTGACGAGTTTGACGAGCCGAAGGAAAAATAACTAACAGACAAGATGAGATTGACAACTTCGTTGCAGACCAGAAAGCTAAAAACACGATTAGGAAAACCAAGTTGGAGATCGATATTTGCATAAATTAAAAATAGTCATATAATAAAACATTTATTAACCTCGCTATAAGGCTCGGTCTGTGCATTAAGGCTCTGTCTGTACATTAAGGCTCGGTCTGTACATTAAGGCTCGGTCTGTACATTAAGGCTCGGTCTGTGCATTAAGGCTCGGTCTGTACATTAAGGCTCAGTCTGTACATTAAGGCTCGGTCTGTGCATTAAGGCTCGGTCTGTACATTAAGGCTCGGTCTGTGCATTAAGGCTCGGTCTGTGCATTAAGGCTCGGTCTGTGCATTAAGGCTCGGTCTGTACATTAAGGCTCTGTCTGTACATTAAGGCTCGGTCTGTACATTAAGGCTCGGTCTGTACATTAAGGCTCGGTCTGTGCATTAAGGCTCGGTCTGTACATTAAGGCTCGGTCTGTACGTTAAGGCTCGGTCTGTACATTAAGGCTCAGTCTGTGCATTAAGGCTCGGTCTGTGCATTAAGGCTCGGTCTGTGCATTAAGGCTCGGTCTGTGCATTAAGGCTCGGTCTGTGCATTAAGGCTCGGTCTGTACGTTAAGGCTCGGTCTGTACATTAAGGCTCAGTCTGTGCATTAAGGCTCGGTCTGTGCATTAAGGCTCGGTCTGTACATTAAGGCTCGGTCTGTACATTAAGGCTCGGTCTGTGCATTAAGGCTCGGTCTGTGCATTAAGGCTCGGTCTGTGCATTAAGGCTCGGTCTGTGCATTAAGGCTCGGTCTGTGCATTAAGGCTCGGTCTGTGCATTAAGGCTCGGTCTGTGCATTAAGGCTCGGTCTGTGCATTAAGGCTCGGTCTGTGCATTAAGGCTCGGTCTGTGCATTAAGGCTCGGTCTGTGCATTAAGGCTCGGTCTGTACATTAAGGCTCGGTCTGTGCATTAAGGCTCGGTCTGTGCATTAAGGCTCGGTCTGTGCATTAAGGCTCGGTCTGTACATTAAGGCTCGGTCTGAGCATTAAGGCTCGGTCTGTACATTAAGGCTCGGTCTGTACATTAAGGCTCGGTCTGTACATTAAGGCTCGGTCTGTGCATTAAGGCTCGGTCTGTGCATTAAGGCTCGGTCTGTGCATTAAGGCTCGGTCTGTGCGTTAAGGCTCGGTCTGTACATTAAGGCTCGGTCTGTACATTAAGGCTCGGTCTGAGCATTAAGGCTCGGTCTGTACATTAAGGCTCGGTCTGTACATTAAGGCTCGGTCTGTACATTAAGGCTCGGTCTGTGCATTAAGGCTCGGTCTGTACATTAAGGCTCGGTCTGTACATTAAGGCTCGGTCTGTGCATTAAGGCTCGGTCTGTACATTAAGGCTCGGTCTGTACATTAAGGCTCGGTCTGTGCATTAAGGCTCGGTCTGTACGTTAAGGCTCGGTCTGTACATTAAGGCTCGGTCTGTGCATTAAGGCTCGGTCTGTGCATTAAGGCTCGGTCTGTGCATTAAGGCTCGGTCTGTGCATTAAGGCTCGGTCTGTGCATTAAGGCTCGGTCTGTGCATTAAGGCTCGGTCTGTGCATTAAGGCTCGGTCTGTACATTAAGGCTCGGTCTGTAGCATTAAGGCTCGGTCTGTACATTAAGGCTCGGTCTGTACATTAAGGCTCGGTCTGTACATTAAGGCTCGGTCTGTACATTAAGGCTCGGTCTGTGCATTAAGGCTCGGTCTGACATTAAGGCTCGGTCTGTGCATTAAGGCTCGGTCTGTGCATTAAGGCTCGGTCTGTGCATTAAGGCTCGG
Source organism: Knipowitschia caucasica (assembly GCA_964034765.1). Lineage (NCBI taxonomy): Eukaryota > Metazoa > Chordata > Actinopteri > Gobiiformes > Gobiidae > Knipowitschia > Knipowitschia caucasica. The sequence goes on along the minus strand of OZ035827.1, from coordinate 468,621 downwards.
TCTGTGCATTAAGGCTCGGTCTGTACATTAAGGCTCGGTCTGTACATTAAGGCTCGGTCTGAGCATTAAGGCTCGGTCTGTACATTAAGGCTCGGTCTGTACATTAAGGCTCGGTCTGTGCATTAAGGCTCAGTCTGTGCATTAAGGCTCGGTCTGTACATTAAGGCTCGGTCTGTGCATTAAGGCTCAGTCTGTACATTAAGGCTCGGTCTGTACATTAAGGCTCGGTCTGTGCATTAAGGCTCGGTCTGTACATTAAGGCTCGGTCTGTGCATTAAGGCTCGGTCTGTGCATTAAGGCTCGGTCTGTACATTAAGGCTCGGTCTGTACATTAAGGCTCGGTCTGTGCATTAAGGCTCGGTCTGTGCATTAAGGCTCGGTCTGTACATTAAGGCTCGGTCTGTGCATTAAGGCTCGGTCTGTGCATTAAGGCTCGGTCTGTACATTAAGGCTCGGTCTGTGCATTAAGGCTCGGTCTGAGCATTAAGGCTCGGTCTGTGCATTAAGGCTCGGTCTGTGCATTAAGGCTCAGTCTGTACATTAAGGCTCGGTCTGTGCATTAAGGCTCGGTCTGTACATTAAGGCTCGGTCTGTGCATTAAGGCTCGGTCTGTGCATTAAGGCTCGGTCTGTGCATTAAGGCTCGGTCTGTGCATTAAGGCTCGGTCTGTGCATTAAGGCTCGGTCTGTACATTAAGGCTCAGTCTGTACATTAAGGCTCGGTCTGTGCATTAAGGCTCGGTCTGTGCATTAAGGCTCGGTCTGTGCATTAAGGCTCGGTCTGTACATTAAGGCTCGGTCTGTGCATTAAGGCTCGGTCTGTGCATTAAGGCTCGGTCTGTGCATTAAGGCTCAGTCTGTACATTAAGGCTCGGTCTGTACATTAAGGCTCGGTCTGTACATTAAGGCTCGGTCTGTGCATTAAGGCTCGGTCTGTACATTAAGGCTCGGTCTGTACATTAAGGCTCGGTCTGTGCAGTAAGGCTCGGTCTGTACATTAAGGCTCTGTCTGTACATTAAGGCTCGGTCTGTGCATTAAGGCTCGGTCTGTGCATTAAGGCTCGGTCTGTACATTAAGGCTCGGTCTGTACATTAAGGCTCTGTCTGTACATTAAGGCTCGGTCTGTACATTAAGGCTCGGTCTGTGCATTAAGGCTCGGTCTGTACATTAAGGCTCGGTCTGTGCATTAAGGCTCGGTCTGTACATTAAGGCTCGGTCTGTGCATTAAGGCTCGGTCTGTGCATTAAGGCTCGGTCTGTGCATTAAGGCTCGGTCTGTACATTAAGGCTCGGTCTGTACATTAAGGCTCTGTCTGTACATTAAGGCTCGGTCTGTACATTAAGGCTCTGTCTGTACATTAAGGCTCGGTCTGTAAATTAAGGCTCTGTCTGTACATTAAGGCTCGGTCTGTGCATTAAGGCTCGGTCTGTACATTAAGGCTCGGTCTGTACATTAAGGCTCGGTCTGTGCAGTAAGGCTCGGTCTGTACATTAAGGCTCGGTCTGTACATTAAGGCTCGGTCTGTACATTAAGGCTCGGTCTGTACATTAAGGCTCGGTCTGTACATTAAGGCTCGGTCTGTGCATTAAGGCTCGGTCTGTGCATTAAGGCTCGGTCTGTGCATTAAGGCTCGGTCTGTGCATTAAGGCTCGGTCTGTGCATTAAGGCTCGGTCTGTACATTAAGGCTCGTCTGTACATTAAGGCTCGGTCTGTGCATTAAGGCTCGGTCTGTACATTAAGGCTCGGTCTGTACATTAAGGCTCGGTCTGTGCATTAAGGCTCGGTCTGTACATTAAGGCTCGGTCTGTACATTAAGGCTCGGTCTGTACATTAAGGCTCGGTCTGTGCATTAAGGCTCGGTCTGTGCATTAAGGCTCGGTCTGTGCATTAAGGCTCGGTCTGTGCATTAAGGCTCGGTCTGTACATTAAGGCTCGGTCTGTACATTAAGGCTCGTCTGTACATTAAGGCTCGGTCTGTGCATTAAGGCTCGGTCTGTACATTAAGGCTCGGTCTGTGCATTAAGGCTCGGTCTGTGCATTAAGGCTCGGTCTGTGCATTAAGGCTCGGTCTGTACATTAAGGCTCGGTCTGTACATTAAGGCTCGGTCTGTACATTAAGGCTCGGTCTGTACATTAAGGCTCGGTCTGTGCATTAAGGCTCGGTCTGTACATTAAGGCTCGGTCTGTGCATTAAGGCTCGGTCTGTACATTAAGGCTCGGTCTGTACATTAAGGCTCGGTCTGTACATTAAGGCTCGGTCTGTGCATTAAGGCTCGGTCTGTGCATTAAGGCTCGGTCTGTACATTAAGGCTCGGTCTGTGCATTAAGGCTCGGTCTGTATTAATAAGGCTCGGTCTGTACATTAAGGCTCGGTCTGTGCATTAAGGCTCGGTCTGTGCATTAAGGCTCGGTCTGTACATTAAGGCTCGGTCTGTGCATTAAGGCTCGGTCTGTACATTAAGGCTCGGTCTGTACATTAAGGCTCGGTCTGTACATTAAGGCTCGGTCTGTACATTAAGGCTCGGTCTGTGCATTAAGGCTCGGTCTGTGCATTAAGGCTCGTCTGTACATTAAGGCTCGGTCTGTACATTAAGGCTCGGTCTGTGCATTAAGGCTCGGTCTGTGCATTAAGGCTCGGTCTGTACATTAAGGCTCGGTCTGTACATTAAGGCTCGGTCTGTACATTAAGGCTCGGTCTGTGCATTAAGGCTCGGTCTGTGCATTAAGGCTCGGTCTGTACATTAAGGCTCGGTCTGTACATTAAGGCTCGGTCTGTGCATTAAGGCTCGGTCTGTGCATTAAGGCTCGGTCGGTCTGTACATTAAGGCTCGGTCTGTACATTAAGGCTCGGTCTGTACATTAAGGCTCGGTCTGTGCATTAAGGCTCGGTCTGTACATTAAGGCTCGGTCTGTGCATTAAGGCTCGGTCTGTACATTAAGGCTCGGTCTGTGCATTAAGGCTCGGTCTGTACATTAAGGCTCGGTCTGTACATTAAGGCTCGGTCTGTACATTAAGGCTCGGTCTGTGCATTAAGGCTCGGTCTGTGCATTAAGGCTCGGTCTGTGCATTAAGGCTCGGTCTGTACATTAAGGCTCGGTCTGTGCATTAAGGCTCGGTCTGTGCATTAAGGCTCGGTCTGTCATTAAGGCTCGGTCTGTGCATTAAGGCTCGGTCTGTGCATTAAGGCTCGGTCTGTGCATTAAGGCTCGGTCTGTGCATTAAGGCTCGGTCTGTGCATTAAGGCTCGGTCTGTGCATTAAGGCTCGGTCTGTGCATTAAGGCTCGGTCTGTGCATTAAGGCTCGGTCTGTACATTAAGGCTCGGTCTGTACATTAAGGCTCGGTCTGTACATTAAGGCTCGGTCTGTACATTAAGGCTCGGTCTGTGCATTAAGGCTCGGTCTGTACATTAAGGCTCGGTCTGTACATTAAGGCTCGGTCTGTACATTAAGGCTCGGTCTGTGCATTAAGGCTCGGTCTGTGCATTAAGGCTCGGTCTGTGCATTAAGGCTCGGTCTGTACATTAAGGCTCGGTCTGTGCATTAAGGCTCGGTCTGTACATTAAGGCTCGGTCTGTGCATTAAGGCTCGGTCTGTACATTAAGGCTCGGTCTGTGCATTAAGGCTCGGTCTGTGCATTAAGGCTCGGTCTGTGCATTAAGGCTCGGTCTGTGCATTAAGGCTCGGTCTGTACATTAAGGCTCGGTCTGTGCATTAAGGCTCGGTCTGTACATTAAGGCTCGGTCTGTGCATTAAGGCTCGGTCTGTACATTAAGGCTCGGTCTGTGCATTAAGGCTCGGTCGTCAAGGCTCGGTCTGTGCATTAAGGCTCGGTCTGTACATTAAGGCTCGGTCTGTGCATTAAGGCTCGGTCTGTACATTAAGGCTCGGTGGCTCGGTCTGTACATTAAGGCTCGGTCTGTACATTAAGGCTCGGTCTGTGCATTAAGGCTCGGTCTGTGCATTAAGGCTCGGTCTGTGCATTAAGGCTCGGTCTGTGCATTAAGGCTCGGTCTGTACATTAAGGCTCGGTCTGTACATTAAGGCTCGGTCTGTACATTAAGGCTCGGTCTGTACATTAAGGCTCGGTCTGTGCATTAAGGCTCGGTCTGTGCATTAAGGCTCGGCTCTCTGTGCATTAAGGCTCGGTCTGTACATTAAGGCTCGGTCTGTACATTAAGGCTCGGTGGCTCGGTCTGTACATTAAGGCTCGGTCTGTGCATTAAGGCTCGGTCTGTGCATTAAGGCTCGGTCTGTGCATTAAGGCTCGGTCTGTGCATTAAGGCTCGGTCTGTACATTAAGGCTCGGTCTGTACATTAAGGCTCGGTCTGTACATTAAGGCTCGGTCTGTGCATTAAGGCTCGGTCTGTGCATTAAGGCTCTGTCTGTGCATTAAGGCTCGGTCTGTGCATTAAGGCTCGGTCTGTGCATTAAGGCTCGGTCTGTGCATTAAGGCTCGGTCTGTACATTAAGGCTCGGTCTGTGCATTAAGGCTCGGTCTGTACATTAAGACTCGGTCTGTACATTAAGGCTCGGTCTGTACATTAAGGCTCGGTCTGTACATTAAGGCTCGGTCTGTACATTAAGGCTCGGTCTGTGCATTAAGGCTCTGTCTGTGCATTAAGGCTCGGTCTGTACATTAAGGCTCGGTCTGTACATTAAGGCTCGGTCTGTGCATTAAGGCTCGGTCTGTGCATTAAGGCTCGGTCTGTACATTAAGGCTCGGTCTGTGCATTAAGGCTCGGTCTGTGCATTAAGGCTCGGTCTGATATTTCTCCATACAGACCTCGCGCTCGGTTAATAAGCCGTTATTATTGCGTTAAAGTTCGGCCCTAAATAA